>CABHPR010130155.1:0-24913 GCA_902168415.1 Peromyscus melanophrys | reverse complement strand
CACACACACACACACACACACACACACACACACACACACACACACACCCCAAATTATGCAGGGACTTTGTATCCAAGTAGGGAATCTTCTATTTCTTATGGTCACCTCAACCGCGGTGGAGGAGGCTAGTTAGAGGAGTCTAGAGCTTTTCATCTAGAAGCTCTTTAGTGGCAGACAGTCTTCCGAGCACATTCAGTCCAAGGCTGTAAAGATGGTGATATAAGAAGCTTATGAGTATGGTTCATGAGCCAAGTTTACTAGAGGTGCCTAAAAGATGGAGTGAGAGCGGCTGTGTGACCTACGCTTTCCACAGGATTCTTACCTGAAACATAAGGACTAATCTCAGCGTATGTTATGCAGGCTTTCTCCCTAAATGTGCCTGTCTAGCTCAGCAGCTAACATGTGTACAGAGTCCATTTGGCTTCATCTGCACGCATGTCACATTGTTTTCTCTACAGATCCTCTGCTCTGAGTCTGTGGATTCTCTGCCTTTCGGTCATTAAACCCAATGTCACCTCTAGACAGCTTCATTTGGCCTGTGCAATGTCCTTTTGACTTCCTTTACTCCCATAATTCTCTGATTTATGCAACCTGAATGTTGGTCCCTCAACAGCGTCTTGGTTTTCTTTTCCTTTCGAAGTCCTCTAAATTACAGGTTCACAGTGCACTAAATGTAAGAACACTGTTCATCTAGTAAACAGAGAGACATTAGCAAATGCTTACAAGAGAGTAAGCAAAAAAAAAAAAAAAAAAAAAACGTGATGAGGACCTTCTAAAATCATATGTTGAGAATAGGCTAAGGGGTCATTTAGCTCTCTGCCAAGTTGAATCTTCCCAGAAGCATGAAATTATCTTGTATAATGATCCCCGCATACATAACTCAAGGCTCCATCAGATTAACTTGATTTACTCTTTGCACAAACTGCCCTGGTGGTATAACATCGGCGGTATGACTCAGCGGGCGAAATCCTTTTATGTGCTCCAACCATCCCTTAATGTAAACCAGGGTGGTTACCCAACATCCCTCAGTCTCTCCAAGAGACCAGAACAGGCTATGTAAACAAGGAAAAGGCCCCTTCGGTGCAGAACTCTCTATAGCAAAAACTTCAAAGGTATCTGTGGTATTCCATTCAGAAGTATATCTAATTTGGGGCAGATGCACATTAGCAAAACGGCTTGCTTAGCTGTTTGCGGCAGGCATGTAGTATTTACAGTGGGAAGCTTTGGTGCCCTGGTCCTCTGCTTGCTTCCTCCAGTTGTAATTTGTTTAGAGAAGGCATCTTGGGGGTGGTGGGAGAAAGGGGTGGGCAGCAGCCCTGTGCTGCCAGGCTGGATGTGTGTGGCCTTGGGGAAGTCTGCTTTGAAGGAGAATACTATGGGTTTCCATTACCAGGAAGAATGCTCAAGGGAAAGTATGTGCATATAAATTCCTTTGTCCGGAAATCAGGAGGAGAAGGAATTTTCCCAGATGCCCTGCAGCGGGGCCTTTTGTCTCTGAAGATGAATTAAGGGAAACTGCCTCTCTGCTAAGGCAGCGCTCCATGCTTGCAACAACACCCAGAGAAAGTGCAGTGGTGTGTTTGTTGCACCCATCCCGCTCTATCGACAGTTTGTGACACAGGAGACAGACTCAAGGGGCAAAACATCTGGGCGTGAGGACCTTGTCTTTTATCCTTGGCTTTTACCCTGAGTGAACGTTTGTCTTTCTGTTTTATTTAGCCCAATTCTCTCAGTTCATTTTTATTAGGACTGTGGCAGATGAGGGTCCCCACCTCTTCCTAGGACGCTGGGCATGAGCTGAGTGTTGCTCAAAGTACTGTTAAAGGCCGTTAAGACCTCTATCAATGGTCGAGTTCCCACTTAAGCTCTCCTTCTGATGTTTGCAAAATGTTGGAGGTGAAAAGATTTGATTATTTAATTGGCAGTTATTGGTCTCATCTCTGGTTCCCTGGCTGCCATAAGCTAAGGGCTGCTAAACAGGCAGACAGCCCTTCTACCGGCACGAGCCACTGAAGCCTCAACGGCTTCTGCCACAGTCCCACCGCAGCCTGGGTTCAGGTCCTGAACCTGGGTTCCGGGCCTTGGCGCGAAGAAGTGAGTTGTCCAACCACCAGATGAATTTCATGCAAGTGGCCAGCCTGGAAGAGATCGAGAGCCGTCTTTATTTATACTTCCAAAATAAGCATGTTTTCCCCACCCTCCGACGTTTACCTCTAGCAAAAACAAATACGTCAAATATGTTATTTCCCCCAACTTCTACATCAAGAATTTAAACCAAAAACAACACCTATTATTTTGCTAGCTTTACCAAATATCGAGCCAGGTACATCCTGGCTTTACAAAACTAAAAGGTGATAAACATAGGCGCACATTTTCAAGAACAATAATATTGTTCAAAACTTAACAAAGAGGGGTAATCTGCCTCCAATCTAGTCAGCACTGAATCAGGACAGCTCCCAGGGTCTGGAGTGACAGCTGGCACCCCCAGACAAGAAACCTGAGAAGCATCAGCTTCTAAAGAATTTTAGGGGAAAATATTTGAGAAAAAAAAATGGGGTTTTCAGAAATGATCACATCTGTCCCATGTGTAACTGACAAAGTGACACTAAAAACCACCAAGAGAATCATCAGTTTTATGAGAGAGAAGAGAAGGTGCAGGCCCAACTGTCCCAGCAGTATTCTGTGCTGTCCCCAAGTCCTCTGGTCCTCGCCGAGTGAGACTGTCCCTGCGGGCTTTGCCTCATCTGAAAACCCGTTGGACAAGCACTCATATACTGGTCTGAAACTAGGCCGCCTGACTCCCAACAGGCTTAAGTTGGGATGATGTGGCAGTTATAGATGTAGCGTGGCCTGAGCTCCTAAGGCAAGTCCCTGGTCATGACTGGAACAACGCGACACAGAAGGGGCAGAGCCAGAGAGCAGCTGGCCCTTTGGTGGTTGCAGAAGTGGGTTTGGGAGGATCGCAGTCTTGACAGAGGAAGAAGTGTGGTAACAAGAGCAACAGAGGAAATCGTGCTTCTCCTGCATCCCTGATAACTCGAGAAAGAGACAGTACAAACGCCCACCTTAAAGTTTAACCTTAACGTACAGCATGAAAACATACTGTTTGCAGGGCTTTGTTGGGAGACACGAGGAGCATTTAGGCAAGTGGAGAGAATTACAAAGCCCTTCGGCATCCAGGCAACAAGTAACTCCTCCCTTCCTATAAATTCCCCATGCCAGCTGATTGGGCAAGCAGGTTTATGCTTTACCAGCGCCAGGCTCTTGCCAGGTGACCACCAAGCCTTTTGGTTTTGCAAAAAACCTAGTACTACATATTTGTGCATTGCACATCAAGTCCTTGCTTGATATCAATTCTCCTTCAAAATCAGTCATAAAAAAAAAACAGAAATATTGCTCTAACCGTGCTGACATCTGTGTATGAGAAGAGGCCACAAGGAAATTCTATGATTTATCTTGTCTAATGACAGATCACAGCCCTCATTTCAGAAGGGGTTCTACCTCATACCCAGAGGGGAGGAATGCTACATACAGAGACTGAGAGAATTTGGGCAGACAAGCTCATGGCATTTCTGCACTGTGCTCTGTTCCATTAGGCAATATCCTTGGGTCCAACCACCTTTCTGAACTACTGTCAATTCTCCATCAAACCCCAACAAAAAATAATGGGTCTTTAGCACTTCATTTCTCAAGACTCCTTAACAGATAAAGCTTTGGTTAACTGTGCTTTTCTCTTGTCCATCTTTCCTATGTTACAGGGGTAGTAGCTATGGCATTTAGAGGTAAAGGAAGATATTTATTCTTCCTACCCTATGGACCTTTAGAATTAACTCATTTAATTTTCTGTCCTATTGCATTTTGGCTGCTTATTTCAGAAACAACATTCTAGAAAGGTGGGATCACCTTAAACCATGCTAAAGCAATAGTCAAAATACTCAGTACTTTAGTGAGATACTGTACTCTTCTTTCCCAGAAACCGCCCCCCAACATAGATGCTTTCAGACCACAGTCATGTAGAGTTGTATGTCTTCAAGTGTAACTTTCCTTTTCTTCTATCTCTTTTTAGTATTTTATTTTTATCACTTTTCATGCTTTCCTTAACACTTTTGGCTCCCCTTCCCCAGCATTTTGGGCTTCCTTACTCTTCCTCTAACTTCCCCTCCCCCTGCCATGTGGATGCTTATCCACCATGTATCTGACCTTCATGCCAGCTTAAACAGCATGGAATTTTCCTTCTCCCCTTCCTTCTCCTCTGGACAACAGCTGGACTTTACAGCTTGTCTGCCCAGGGCTTTCTCTTTTTAAATTGTCATAAAATTGTCCTTGTGCTTCCATCAAAGTCCATTGTTATGTTCTTTTATTAATAAAACTAAGAACCTCAAAATGGGACCCAAGTCCCCCTGTATCCTCAGGAGCCTTCCAGGGGGTTTGTTAGCCCGGTCTCTTGGGACCCTCTGGAGATGAGCCTAGACTCAAGAAAAACTCTGAGTCTGCTAGGGTCCATTTAGCATCTCTTTTCCAATTCATGTAGCCTGACAGTCGTCCTCACTTTGGCTTTATTTACTGTTAAGCACATTTTAAAAATCTACTCATTTTCTCCCTGTCTTCACTGTGACTGTTACCAGGGATAGGGTCTAGGACAGGTGTTTCCAGATCCTTGATCTCTTAAGCAAAGAACCAAAATAAAGCCTCACATAGTTTTGCAAAAATACTGAGGAAGCTTCAGTTGTTTATTTAAAGTAAAGCAATAGTACAGATTAGAAAGAGACACTGTCAAGATTGATAGGGGCCACATGAGTGAGGGTATTCAAGGGCTCCAGTTATTATTTGGGACTTCATTTTATAATGTCCAGGAGAAGGAGTTAGGTTGCTATGGGGTGGAGTTTGGGTGTGTCTTTATCTTGATTGACAGGCTTAGACTACACAGACTTTCTCATTGCTCATGTATCTTCCCATAATGCAGCTTTCACCTTTTAGTTTTCATATGTACTTGTCTGGAGACAAGCCTAGACTCTAGAAATAAATGCACTCCATTTAAACAGACTCTGCCCAGGTTGATTTAGCATCTTTTTTCTATGTGCATTTAATCATATGTGTGCCCAATTATGCCTAGGCATTGTGATGTTAATAGAGAATTCTCCCTAAAAGATCATAGGAAAGCACCATTTGGCCTTATTGCACAAACAACCAATAACTGTCCAGGTTTGATCAGCCCATGGCCCACAGTTCTGGATTGTATTCCAGGATGTAGCTGACTAAAAATGGGGCAGTATCAAGGACTTGCTAAGGAGGACAACTTACTTTCATTGTTTAAAGTAGGTACATGTAGTCTGGTGTAGATATGGCCCTTGGGGTTGCCAACAGGTTTCTCTGTGCATTGTTTGTAGATGGGTGTGTGAATGGCCAAGCCAAGTGGAGTACCAGGTTGCTAATCTAGTACTTACGCTTATCTGACTCATGACCATAATTTCCTAAAGAATAGGAACGTAAATTTTTTTCATTCCATTGCATAGTGCAGTGGTTAGAACACAGCATATAATTAAAATACATGATGAGTTCAAAATAAAGACGAAGAACAAAGGCTCTTTTTAGTATCTAAGAGTAGAATAGGATGAGCTAATAACCAATGGACATTCAGGGGACTTGTTCGGATGGACCATGAGGAAGAAAAATGATTTTCCTCTCCTTGCTTTTACTTTTTTTTTTTTTAATTTGGGAACCAAACCCCTTAAAAGAAGACAGACAGATGAAAGAAATAGTTCAATCAGTAGACACACCTCTGTATACAGAGAAACTTTGCCAACAGTGAGGAGCACTCCAAGAGGCAGCTTTAATCTCAGGCTTGAACTGCGTTTTCCAGACAGAGTGGGAACTTTTTAGGAAAGTGAGAAGAAACAGGAAAGGACAATAAACACTCCACGTTGTGTCTCTGGGGACTTAGAGCTCCAGCTGAGGCCCAGTTCCTAGCTGTAACTACAGTAGACACAAAGGGCTCCAGTGAGTTCGGTTCCTAGTAGGTGAAGTGTGTCCAGTCTCCAGTCCATTCCAGCTGAGGCTCCAGACTTTATGGAGTATAGTCATTGTAACTATATACTGCCCAGTTTCTGGCTCATGAGCATAATAATTATTTTAAACTACTGAACTTTGGAGCCAGTTATATAGAAATAGAGAACCAACAGAAACATTACAAAAAGATTATTTGCATTTATAAAAAGGTTTTGCCTATTGTATCAGATAACAGGGAAAAAGTAAGATGTAGCTCAATAACCCAAGAGTATTTTCAGTGAAGAGACCTACAAAGAAGAGGCCTGAACTACTTTGGGCCTTTCTTCCCACTCAGATAGACACTTTTTGGCCACCTCACTTGTGGCTCAAGTGGACCTGGTTGTGGCTTGGGCCACTGCTCTTGGGTGTGATTGTTATTATTGATTGTCAGTGTGGGTCCAGGATCACCTAGGAGACAAGCCTCTGGGCATATCTGTGAATGCTTTTCTAGTGAATTGAGATGACTCATCCTAAAAGTGGGTGGCACTATTCCATGGCCTGGACTCCCAAGCTTGCATCAAAAGAAGGAATAGTGCACTGAGTACCAGCATCCACTTCTTCCTGCTTTCTGACTATAGATACACTATGACCAGCTGCTACATGTTTCTACCAGCATGCCTTCAGTGCCGTGGGGGACTGTCCTCGCAAACTGGGAGTGATTTTATTGAAGGATTTTCTCTCATTTCTTCTCTCTTCTGTTATGTGGGTACATGACATTGACATCTCATGTCATGTCTTTACATCTTCTGTGATGTGAAGTCTCATTCCTAAACATAATAAAGGCAATTTACAGCAATCCAACAGTCACTATCAAATTAAACGGAGAGAAACGCAAAGTAAATCCACTAAAATCACTCTCCCCATATTTATTCAGTATAGCACTTGAGGTTCTAGCTAGAGCAATAAGACAACAAAAGGAGATCAAAGGGATACAAATTGGAAAGGAAGAAGTCAAACTTTCACTATTTGCAGATGATATGATAGTATACATAAGTGACCCCAAAAATTCTACCAGGGAACTCCTACACCTGATAAACTCCTTCAGTAAAGTGGCAGGATACAAGATGAACTCAAAAAAAAAAAAATCATTAGCCCTCCTATACACAAATGATAAAAGAGCTGAGAAAGAAGTCAGAGAAACATCACCTTTTACAACAGCCACAAATAATATAAAATACCTTGGGATAACACTAACTAAACAAGTGAAGGACCTTTTTGATAAGAACTTTAAATCTCTAAAGAAAGAAATTGAAGAAGATATCAGAAAATGGAAAGATCTCTCATGCTCATTGTAGGGAGGATTAACGTAGTAAAAATGACAATTTTACCAAAAGCAATCTACAGATTCAATGCAATCCCCATGAAAATCGCAACACAATTCTTCACAAACTTGGAAAGAAAAATACTCAACTTCACATGGAAAAACAAAAGACCCAGGAAAGCTAAAAGAATCCTGTATAATAAAGCAACCTCTGGAGGCATCACCATCCCTGACCTCAAGCTCTACTATAGAGCTATAGTAATAAAAACAGCTTGGTACTGATATAAAAACCGACATACAGACCAATGGAATTGAACTGAAGACCCTGACATTAATCCACGCACATATGAACACCTGATTTTTGACAAAGAAGTCAAAACTATACAATGGAAAAAAGAAAGTATCTTCAACAAATGATGCTGGCATAACTAGATGTCAATATGTAAAAGATTGCAAATAGATCCATATCTGTCACCATGCACAAAACTCAAGTCCAAGTGGATCAAAGACCTCAACATAAATCCAGTTACACTATACTTAATAGAAGAGAAAGTAGGAAGTACTCTTGAACGCATTGGCACAGGAGAGTACTTCCAAAATATAACACCAGCAGCACAAACACTGAGCACAACAATTAATAAATGGGACCTCTTGAAACTAAGAAGCTTTTGTAGGGCTAAAGACACGGTCAATAAGACAAAAGGACAGCCTACAGAATGGGAAAAGATCTTCACCAACCCCACATCTGACATAGGACTGATCTCCAAAGTATATAAAGAACTCAAGAAACTAGACATCAAAATAACTGAACAATCCAAAAAAAAAAAAATGGGCTAAAGAGCTAAACAGAGAATTCTCAAAAGAAGAATCACAAATGGCTGAAAGACATTTAAAGAAATGCTCAACATCCTTAATCATCAAAGAAATGCAAATCAAAATGACTCTGAGATACCACCTTACACCTGTCAGAATGGCTATGATCAAAAACACTAATGACAGTCAATGTTGGAGAGGATGCTGCTGTGGGATGTTCTGTATGTCAAATGTGAATTGCTCTGATTGGTTAATAAATAAAACACTGATTGGCCAGTAGCCTGGCAGGAGGAAGTATAGGCGGGACAAGGAGGAGAGAATTCTGGGAAGTGGAAGGCTGAGCCAGAGAGAATGCCAGCCACCACCATGACAAGCAGCATGTGAAGATGTCGGTAAGCCACGATCCACATGGCAAGGTATAGATTTATGGAAATGGGTTAATTTAAGATATAAAAACAGTTAGCAAGAAGCTTGCCACGGCCATACAGTTTGTAAGCAATATAAGTCTCTGTGTTTTCTTGGTTGTGTCTGAGTGGCTGTGGGACTAGCGGGTGACAGAGATTTGTCCTGACTGTGGGCAAGGCAGGAAAACTCTAGCTACAGGAAGCAGAGCAAAGGGAACACTCCTCCACTGTTGGTGGGAAATCAAACTTGTACAACCACTGTGGAAATCAGTATGGCAGTTTCTCAGAAAATTGGGAATCGATCTACCTCAAGACCCAGCCATGTCACTCTTGGGCATATATACCCAAGGAATGCTCAATCATACCACAAAGATACATGCTCAATTATGTTCATAGCAGCACTATTTGTAATAGCCAGAACCTGGAAACAACCTAGATGCCTGTCAACAAAGAATGGATTAAGAAAATGTGGTACATATGCACAATGGAGTACTTACTACTCAGCAGAGAAAAACAATGACAGCATGAAATTTGCAGACAAATGTATAGAACTCAAAAATATCATCCTGAGTGAGGTAACCCAAACTCAGAAGGACAAACATGATATGTACTCACTCATAAGTGGATTCTAGATATAAAGCAAAGAACAATCAGACTGCAACCCACAGAACCAAGAAGGCTATATAGCAGGGGGGACCCTAGGATGACTGTGGCTTATAATAAATTTTGGTTTTACTCAATTACTGGGCAAGCCTCAATGAAACATTTCACTATTAGGATAAGAAATTATACTGTATCAAGCTGATAATAGAAAAATAAATTAAAAAAGAAGTCTCAACCTAAAATCCCTTATCAAATGCTAGTGTCTTTATCTTTGACCTCCAAGGTTCCCAAGTTGTGAGAACTACGTCTTCGTTTTTCATGTTCCTTAGTTTATGACATTCTGTTATAATGCCACAAACATATTAAGAAAATAACCAGTCAGTTTAGAGTTGGTACCCACCCTATTTCTGGCACTTTCTTAGCTAAGTCTCAAACACCAAGACAATATTTCCACTGTCTTAAATGATCCAGTGACCAAGGGCCAGATAAGTAAATACTACACTAAAAGTCTGACAGAATTTGACCTGCTCCTGATTATGGCACTGTCTTGTCTCTCCTGCATTTCTGTTTCCAGCCAGTGAACCTGTTTAATTTCTTCTCAGTAAACTACAAGAAGTAAAATGCTGCAGGCTTTACTCTGCCTTCTCTGCTCCCAAGATGCCTGTTCCTCTTTTGTGGATACCCTATCCTCTAAGACTCGTGGGTATAGCTTGCTTCTTCCAAGCTCCATTCTTTTTTCCTTCTGTTGCCTCGTGCTTGTTACCATGTGCATTCTTTGAACGTTCCTGAATACTCTTCTTTTCCTCCTAATGAGCTTACTTATCTTGACTCTGATTTTCCCTGTTTGAGGCAGTCCTTCTTTGTCTTTACTGGTTTCTCATGTTCCAGACCAGGGCATCAAGAAGTCATCTGAATTGTGCTGTGGCTGAAGCTAGCCAGCACTGAGTTTTACAGGGATGATTGGTGGGATGGTGTGTCTTGTTTTCAGCTGAAAGTTCATGTTAATATTCTTAGCTTTCTTCCTACATACAGTTCAGCCTGCTTAGAATATAAAATTCTAGTTCACATTGTGGAGAAGTGTAGCTTGTATTCACTTGGGGAAATGGTTAGAACTTTTCATTTCCAGCCAGTAAACCTGTTTAATTTCTTCTTAGTAAACTATAATATTAATATGGTTTTCTTGGCTAGAGACACTGTTTGGCCCTATTAATAGGTACTGATTTCAGGTTATATTCAGGGTTTTAAATATCTCAGATGACCTCTAGACATTGGCAGTCATTCAGTAGGATTTAGGTCCTGCAAGGAGTTATTACCTGTAATGATTCAGTTGTAATTACTTACATATAAATGGTAAATTACATTTTTACATCATGAGCCATGAATCAGAAAACATTCTACATTATATTCTAAGCATGTTAAGCTCTGAAGCTTAATTCAAATCCCAGGAAATAAGTATCTGAAAAAAAAAAACAATTACACATCTTGAAAATGCACACTGTCAGCCTATTGATCAGAGACAAACATATCCCTTGTAGCTAGTTAAAGCAAGTATTTATGTAAAAACTTTTGTTTTTAAAGCAAAGGAAGAGAGTGCTGCTTTTGAGTCTGACACCTGCTACCATGCTATTCTGTACCCTTGACACATGACTAGCTTCAAATGCCTGAACATCAGGAGAATAAGAGCAATTTTTTCTCTTTCTTTCTTGTACCAAGCTCTTGGGTGTTACAGAAAATATCTTCTGGCCGAGTACATTGATGGTGCTTTTATCATAATTATGATTATTATCATCTGCTCTCATCATTCAGAATCTTCCATTTTCTTGCTATGTGAAAAGAGTCACTTTAAGTCACATGGCCTTTTAAAGGAGTAGAAATTGAAAAATAACTAGAAGCTTCCATCTGCACTCACCTCTGACTTGGACACAGACACAGGTTTTCAGAGATTGTCAATTTGAGGACCCTGCAATAGTATTTCTTTAAAAAAAATTTAGAAAGCCATTTGATAAATATGAGAAATAATGAATAAGTCCTATTAAAAGATGAAGGGCTATTGGTTTTTATTTTTCTTTTTGGTCTCAGGTTTTTTTTTTTTTTTTTTCCTAAGAGAAGCCAAAAGTACTAGCTTGGCTTTGATGGGACTCTAAGGGACTTACATGTTGATAGTGTGCCCATTCCAGGATATTTTTCTTTCCTGATGCTAAGCTTTAAGCTCATGACCAGATATCCTTCATGGGAAACATGTTCCCACTGGCAGACATCCGTGTAGCTCTTACCTAAACTGTGAGTAGCTTATTCTATTGGGATCACTTCTTCCTGGAGCACTGTCCTATTTCCACAGTCCATATGAACTATGGGGTCAAGGCGGTAAGTTTGGCAAACTGTATTTCTATGTACTGAATGGATGCAAAGGTAAAGAACAGGTACATGTATCAACCACATGGAAGAACTTGAATGATGGGGTGAGGGTGGGTACTGGAAACCATCAAGGTCACCAAGTTTTCCTTGAATAGGACATCTGATTCCATACTCAAATAGATGTAAGTATTCAAAGGAGGTTAGTTGTAATATAGGTGTGAGTACATACACGTGTCTAGTTGGTGTGTAGCACTTGTACAATTATAGCATTCACACAGCAACTTTGGAGCTGTTTACAAGTCAACCAGTGTGCATAATTCTCTTAATTCCAGGGATGGAGATATCTTCTTGGCAAATGTATGCTTTCTAGAATAAGGATCTAACACCCTGCTTGACATAATTTAAAGACTGAACCTTTGAATGTAACTGAAGTCAGTAAGAGTGTTTTATATGACAATTTAAAGGTTCCTTTGGCAGATCTAGAATTTAATCTAATTGGGTGTTACAGCATTTGCATTATTGACTGAATAATATTGATTGAGAAAAACATTCAACTTCCATTTACAAATGGGTATTAAGGGGGTTCAGAAATTATCTTAAATAATCTATTGGGATGTTTGAAAAACAAGTTAAGTAAGTTACTCTTGCAAAAATTTAAGCTCTGTCTGTATTCAGCATGTGCCCCTAGAGAAACACATGTATGTGTGTCCATGGATGCTAACTACACATATATATATTAACATATATATATGCTATTAAAGTAGATATGTCATCTATCTATACATAGGAATAAATACTTTGTATATATAGCATATTTATACATGTAAGCCATATTTATTGAGAAGTTGGCTCATATGAAAATGGAACCTAAGAAGTCCCAAACAAGCTATCTGTAGGTCAAAGAAGCTATGGATTTAGAGAATTAGGTAGCATGACTCAGTTCTAGGCTGATGGTTCCAGAAACCAAAGGCATTGATGGTATAACTCTAGTTCAAGGTTGAAAGTTTAAGATCCTAGGGAACTAGGGAACTAGGGTAGAAGGGCTTAGGTTACTGACATTCACCTCTCAAGGATGGGCTGTAAGTGGCATTAAACCCTTTCTTTCTCCAAGTTGTCTTGCTTAGAGTGTTTTATCATAGGGAAAAAAAGGAAAATAAAACAGTGGTAGCCTACAATGACTACAGACATGTAGATAGTGGAGGCCCAAGTAATGAGATTTCAGAAGGGAATGAAGAAGTATTGAGAAGTGGGCTAGATGCCCTTTTTTGTTATATTCTGGCAAATAAAAATATAGCTCTTGTTATCAGACATAGACTTTATTGTTGAATTAGTACTATGAATACTAAAATGGGATCTCTGGTGAAGTAATAATTATAAATTGTTCACACTGTAACAACTGGGTATTATGACAACATTTCTTTATGTATGTCTTTTAGCATTTCTGTTGCTTTCCTACTAGGGACTGTAAAGGATTGGATTCTGATTTCCTCCACTACAGAGGCAATCATCCGTAGAACTTTAGAGGGCTGAAGCACTCTGTATTTTTTCCAGCTTTGCTACCTCCTAATGCACTAATGGAGTTGGAAATAGATCTTAATTACAGTTGTGACCCTGTTGACCAACACTGGTACTATAATATGCTTTGGGATGGTTAATCCTTCATTATAGGCCTAAGGACTACACTAACTTGATTGTGATGTTGTCAATTATTGTTTTCTCTTTACATTTGCTGAAATCCTCTTCCGTGAGAATGTGCTCTGATACCTCTAGGCTTAAATAATATGATAGCAGTGCACTTGTTCACCCATCCATCCATGAATTCATCTAATTACTGAGTGCAAGCCTTATTTAGGCTTTTACTTTATTTCCTGTACCTGTGAAATTGACTCAGCTCTGACTTACTTACCTTCTTTACTCTATGGTCTTCTCTTATGGCCCCTAAGTTAAAGGGCCTCTCCTGTGTGTTCTGATATATGTTATGCTCCCCTAGAAATAATGTTTCTCACCCTAGAATGCTGTTGCTTATGGGCCTGGATCCAGATGACTGGGTTCAAACCATCGCTCCCACTCCTTACCAGCTCTATGATCTAAAGCAAATCAGTTATTTTCCTTGAGTTTCATTTCCTCATCTCTTAAATGGAGATAATAACAAAGCTATCTATTGTGTTTACAGTACTTAATACTTATTTATTCAGCAACAAGTTACTGAATAACTATTCTAAATTCTGACTGAAAGGCATTGAACAGAACAAAATACCTGCTCTGTTTACCTTCCTGTGTGAGATGGGGAATGAACATATAAATGTATAAAACCTAAATGGCTAGAGGACAATAGAGTACCATATGGGAGCAGATATTATATGAAGATTGGCCAAACATGAGGATTCCAAGAATAAGGAAGAACATTTAGGGGCATGTCCGGGTGGGATAGAAGATCAAGATCAGTTTGGGTCAGGTTGAAATTACTGTTATTTATTCAAATGCAGATATGGTCATTGGTACACACACACACACACACACACACACACACACACACACACACATACACACACACACACACACACACACAAAAACATATGTACATATACATGTGTGTAAGAATAAATAAATTTAAAAGCAATAAGTTGAGGTTCTGCTTGTGTTATGGATAGAATTAGATACACCTCCCCAATTTCATATATTGGAGTTTTTACTAAGTGACTGTATTTGGAGATGGGCCTTTTCAAAATGAATTGTAGCCTAGGTTAGGTTATTCCTAAGCCAACTCAACTGGTGTTCCTACAAGAGAAGGATATGAGGGCACAGCTGCATATAGAAAGAAGACCATGGAGAAACATGGAATAAAACCACCATATAAACAAAGGAAAGGGGCTTAAGAAGACCCAACATTGTCAGTTCCTTAATCTCAGATTTCTAGCTTCAGAATTGTGAAGGAATGAACTTCAGTTGTTAATATCATGCAGCTTGTGGAATTCTGTATGGCACTTCCAGCAAAGTAACCTAGGTTACTCAACCGGAAGCTCCATTAGTCTGTAGCGGAATCTCTGCTCATGGCAAGAAGTCTGATGTTTAGAAATCAGTACAAAGTTGGAGCGATTGTACACGAAGATATTGAAAATTACCAAGTGGAAAGCGATCATGTAGGAAGGCCTGAGGAAGAGGAGAGGAGAGACTGGAGAACTGGTCTGATGAATAGTGTTTCCAATATAGGCACAGAGTGGTAAAGGGACCAGAGGTGATGAGCCTGGGAGAGGAAAGGAAAAAGGGAGGGGGGTGTGATGTGTCAAGGATGCAACTGAAAGGAAATGGGAGGGACCCACTTTGTAAATGGGTGATGAGAATGGAGCAAGATGGAGACTAAGCTGGTTCAGTCATATGGGGGGAACTTAGAGGTAGCTGGTGACCCGAGGCATGGTGACTGCAACGCAGAATTCTGCATGATAGTATTTCAAGAGAGAGTGGGCCGTGAAGCTGTGGAGACTGTGAGTAAAGACTGCTCTCTCACAGATGAAATGAGATCATGGGTACATATAGCATAGTTTGGATGCTAGCTGCTGCTCTTAACACTCTTAATGGTTTTAGTTGTTGGGCACAGACAGACACATGTATGCTTATAGCGCACAGGGTACACACAAAAAAGACAGAAGCAAGGGAGAGGAGAGGGCTCCAGATTTCTCTAAGTTCTGAGCCAGACAGAGTGGAACAGAGACATATTGTTTAGTCCTCCTGACATTGTGGCCCACTTGCTGTAGGAATGTTCAGTTTACAGAGAATTTTCACTGACATGACCTTAAATTACCTCCTCAACAGCTTTCTCAAGAAGGAATGGCAAGTCTAACTCTACAGATGAGAAAATTAAAGTTCTGGTAGATCCAGTGTTGTTTGTTGCCAGACAGTTAAGACTTTCAGGCTCCTTCCTTAATTTAAGGCTTGGAGATGACTTCAATAGATCTGACTTGAATTGCTTCATTAGAATGCTGGAAGTCTTTGGAGTGATTATTGTCCAGTTTCTCCCTTCCCTAATTCCATCATTTCTCTTTACAGAAGCATTGAAATGGTGTTAAAGACCCCTTTTATTTTCTCTTACATCAAATACATATTCCATAGCTAATATAATATTACAATCAATTGCATACATCTTTGGCTCTTCAGCTTATTAGGAGCTTTAAAAAAAAGAAAGTCCTAGAAATTCTACTTTGAGCCAGTTCTGGGAGTTATTAATTCATTTTAAAAAGACTAAACCTCCTCAGTTTTTATCATGGCATGACAGAGCCCAGGATATTTGGGGTCATGTAGCTCAAGCGCATGTATAGTGCTGGTCAGGCAGGGCCTGGATATTCGTGGTTAGCACGGGTTTTAGGCCAATGGCTTGCAAACCAAAGATTTAGGGGTAAGCATGGATGCAGTCTGGCTAGTGACAGAACAATGCTTCACAATCACAGACAGGTTGCAGACTGTACTCTGCCTGACTTACAGCTCTACAAAGAGACGAATCTTGTCAGCTAAGTCGCTAAATGAGCAACAGCTGAGCTTAAGGGCAAGCACACTGGATAGAGCTCGTCTATAGACAGGCACCAAGGGACGGGTTTAAAAGGACAATTATGTGGGGGCATTTTCAGTCCATTGTGGGACTGCTAAAGAAATTGTCTCCACCCTTACCCATTAGCAGGGAAAGGCTAATCTACCATGCCTGGAGGAAGGGTTCTTTGCTCAGAAATGCGGCATTCAGTTCCTGTAACTCTGCATGGAAATTCCTTTTAAAGCTATGCATTTCACAAAATGTAGTAATTGCCCTGGGGTGTAAAGAATTACGGAAGATGGGGAATGGGGAATCACAAAGCCAGCGCACGAAGGAGGAGGACGCACACAGAAACCTCATTGTTTCTGATGATCATCAAAAATAGGTCAGCAAACAAGTTCTGCTTTGATGTGAGCTGTTTTTATTTCCAGAGAATTCTGCGTAATGAAGTGTAACCTCAGCAAATGGGAACTGGAGTCAATAAAGAGCCAGAGAACTCATTGCAGAAATAGTGTGGGAGGATTTGTTTCCAGGACAGAATCTCGATGCCTGTGGTTTCTATCAAACTTTTTCTTAGTTTTACTCTTTGTTCAGTTTGATTGAGCTGTTGAGGCAGATGTAGACACGGGGGGCCTGATATTGCTTAGGACTTATTCCTGTCTGTGGCAAAACGAAAAGCGTCCTTATGCAGGGCAGGCAGTGTGGAGAGGGTGTTGGTTCCATTGCCACATGCTAGCTGTGTACTTTTTGCCTTAAATTTAAGATTTCCTATCTGTAAAATGAGAGTCATTTTTCTCTGTTGTCATGGGGATGTGGGAGGCATGATATGTCAAACTCCTGATACATCAGAGGTAAGAGGAGGCCACTGATTATTTCCTGAAGTCCTCATCGAATTTCTACAGGAGGCTCTGTGCCAGTATGTTTGTGTGCACATTGCTGTGGTGGTGGTGGTGGTGGTGGTGGTGGTGTGTGTGTGTGTGTGGGGGGGGGGGGGTGTAATGTTTCTTTTGTTTTGGGTTCTGCAGAAATGTACTCTGCTGTGGCTTCAGTTAGCCATGGATCAGCCTTACTGAGTGCAGACACTCATCTACAACTGAAAGTCTCAGTCTTTCCTTTTCCATGTAACCTCTAGCCTTCCTTACCAGTGGGGCTCTTTTTCAATCTGCATAGCCTCATGATTTGGATAAGCATGAGGGCGAGGACTCTGCCAGATTCTCAGGATGGCTGTCCACTGTCTTCTCATTCTGCCTATCGGAAAGCTCTAGACCCACATACCTTGATAATTCTCATGGTGTCTGAGACCATCAGCAGTTACTGTGGGCCTGTTCCCTTCGATCTGCACGGCACACTTGAGGACAGATTTCTTAAGCTCCTCCCATGTTTACTTCACAATAAGTGAGAACTCTTTAGCCGTGCAGTTGCAGCAGGTGGTTACAATTCAGGGTTGAAAAAAACCTTTCAATAGTTGTTAATGAGACAATTTGTTCATTAGCATGTCATTCACCAGTGGGCTCTCTTTTAACAACAGTATATGCAACTTATGAACTTTATGCAACTTTATGAAAAGAGTGAGTATTCATCAAGAAAGCAGCAATATAGCCCAGACTGGGACACAACACAGCCCACAGGACAGCAGTACCTTTCTCAAGACACTGACTGTCCAAGTAGGAATAGGGGCACATTCACAACACACACACACACACACACACAGGTGTGCACATGTTATGCCCAAATCACGGGGACTCCCAAAAGACCACCATGGAGACCGAATCCCACATGTAAAAGCAAAGAGCCACTATTATCTTCAAGCTCTGAGCTTGGTCTCTGTCTCTCCAATGCAGTAGTGAAAGCAGAGAGCCCAGAGTCCAGGTAGGGTGGGGTTTTTAATCATAGCAGAGGTTGGGGTGAGGGAATTTCCAGGGTTCAGGACCCTGATTGACTGACATTTGTCTAGGGGTATAGGGAATGTTTGGAATGTCAGGTATTTTCTCTTAGATGCAGGCCGCACTGGGTGGGGTTAGCTTATGGCTCTTCCTGGGTCCAGGTGTTGCCTGCCAGAAGCTGTGTCTGTACCTCAGGTATTTCCCCTTAGATGCAGGCCCCACTGGGTGGGGTCTGCCAGAAGCTGTGTCTGGGCCTCTAAGCCTGTCATGGCAGCTGTGTGGTCAAGCTGTTTGGGGGGCCCTCTACACACACACACACACACACACACACACACACACACACACACACACATTCATGCATGTATGCATACACATGCATACACACATGCACACACATGAATGTGTGTAGTGCACACACATACACTCTTAGGTTATGTGTGTATATATTGTGCAATAGATGTTTCCTCGGGAGGCAATAGTATCTGCATGTCTCCTCAGTTGATCAGTCTCCTTCCTCAGCAGTTTAATCATTCTATAAAGCTGGGGAAAGTCCTTTAAGAGTCTTCCAAATTTCTGTTTTCCCAGACATGTGACCTTTTGTTTACCTCCCGAATCTTATGACTTGCCTCCTCCCTCCTGGAGGGGATGTTTCGTGCTTAAACTGTAGACAACAGTGTGCATGTACCATTTGAATATTCTTTTTCATGTATTGCCCACAGCAAAATAAATACCATTTTCTGAATATAGAAGCTAGAAAGGAAGTTTATCAATTGACTTTAGGTTCCGCATCTGTAGAAAAGAGATAAGCTCACAGTAATATTGACGCGGTGAAGCTGACACATTCTGAAGTGAGCCCTAAATTCTATGTCCAGTTTCAACTCAAACCGTCAACGCAATGGCTCCAAATGTGGATACATTCTTCCACATGCACTCGTATAAGTTAATGCTTATTATCAATATTTACATGGGTAGCTTCACGGAGCCTTTTATTCCATTTTATCTTATAAAACTGTAGTTATTCAGCTACAGAGCATTGCACACACTTCTAATGCAGGCCTCCGAATGTGTCTTCTTGGTAACTTGATATGGCTCTGTCAGGTGCCTGAAGCAGCTTTATGCTTCCTCTGATCTAATGAATATATAGTGAAGAAAAGAAGGAAGAAAGGAAGGGAGGAAGGAAGGAAGGGAGGAAGGGAGGAAGGAAGGAAGGAAGGAAGGAAGGGAGGAAGGAAGGAAGGGAGGAAGGAAGGAAAGGAGGAAGGAAAGAAGGAAGGAAGGAAGGAAGGAAGGAAGGAAGGAAGGAAGGAAGGAAGGAAGGAAGGAAGGAAAGGAGGAAGGAAAGAAGGAAGGAAGGTGAAATTCAAATGGCTTTTCTCTTCATCCTTCATGCACTCTTAGCTGGGACTTCCTACATAAAGGAAGAAAGAAAAGGATTCAGAGGTTTATATATTTATCTTTTGTACATACAAGATAACCCAGAGAAATTAGTACAGGTCTGTAACAGATAAAGAACTGTTTTAAACTCCAGACATCCCATCATCTTTTGAACAAAGAAAGGAAGGTTGAGCAAGAGGCCAGGGTATTGCAAGATGGCCAGAAACTATGCCGTTTAACAAGGATCGAGTCAACTAGCTGCTTTCCTGCTGTCTGATTCTCTAACGGATTCAGTCCTTGTTCCTCTCTGGATCAGAGTGGGGTATTCTTAAGAATGGAGATTTTCTAAACAGAGCCAATGGTTTGGATATTATCTCCCAGAGGCCATATGTAGAAGACTTAGTTGCCAGACAGTGGTACAATTGGGAAGTGGTGGCACCTTCATGAACTGGGCCTCACGGAAGAAGTTAGGTCACTGGGATGTGTCCTGGGAGGGAATATTGGGATCTCAGCAGCCTCCTCTTTATCTCTTTGCTTCCCAGTCACCATCGAATGAGGAAGCCTCCTCTTCCGGAGCCCCTCAACGTGCTCTTTCTCCACAGCGCCAGTAGTCGGCCTGAGACTCTGTAACTGGGAGGCTAAAGAAAGCTTCCCTTCTTTGAATTTTGTGTGGCAGTGACAAAATGCTAACTTCAGAGTATGCATTGCTTTCACAAAAGGGTAACTTCTCAGACTTCCTCTTGCGACTGCAATTTATTTAAAAAACCAGGAAACATTAATTATTCCAACTTATCAATACATACTGTATCCATGTACTGAGATATTACCCTGTACTTACAAACGTATGTGGCTCAATGTTAAGCAAACACTGAAAACGTTTAAGGATAAAGGAATGTTAACTACACTCATTTTAACATCACACATACACTTATCAAATTATCACAGTACAGTCTGAAAATTTAGTCAACATGATAACTTTTAAAAACAACTCAAAATAATCCCTGCACCAAACAGGCATATTTTGAGTAGTTTCAAAGGGAAGAAACAAGGGGGAAACAATAAAGAAGGAGAGCAGGAAAAGATGGCGAGAAGGGAAGAAAATGACATCTGTCTCTCCTTAGACCCACTGACCTACTTGCCTTCCATCCATCTGCTCAGGTCACTGATTCTGGGCTCAAGGTTATCATTGTGCAGAGCTGGGCTTTTATGACGACCCCCTCTTTCCGGGTTGAGTCCTTTGCACTCCTGCAAGGCAGCACAGCAGGGTGGGGAGTGGGAGGTGGGGGTAGGGTTAGGGTGGGGATGTGTTTAATCTTTCCAAGAACTGGAAAGAATCATTGATCGGGCCGCCTTTCCCTTGGGCCACATTTATTTTGAATTTCTTATATTTCTCTGTCTAAATTCATTTTCTTTACCCATTGAGGTTTCATTTTATCAGGCCTTTGTAGCTCTCCAACCTGGAGATGGCCTTTCATAGGTGAAATAGCTTTCTTTTCAGAGTTTCGTATTTGTGTTTTTTTTTTTTTCTTGGGAGGACATTGCCTTAATCTAAAGAAGTGATGTTAAACCCCCAGATCCCAAGTGCTTGGCTAGAGGCTGCTTTCACAGTGTCATATATGAGTGACAAATACTACTTAGATCATGATTTTTCTCTACAAACCAGCACCGAGATATGTGTCCTTCATGTCCCTATTTTGAAGATGACACAAAAGCTCTGAGAATTTAGTGACATGCCAGATCTGATTTGGATATCTTTAATGACTTTATCCTGATTCTTCCCTGATTTATTTGACTAGAAACAGGTCAGTGCCAAGCCCAGCCACTGCATGTCAAAGCTCTCTACACACTGCCGTTGCTAGTTCCTTAGTGTGGCTCCTGGATCCAAGGTCTTTGGACTTCTGTTTTGGACCAGGCCCCAGTTAGCATAAACCTCTGCTTGGACAGTCACCCCACCTTGTTAGTGGGTAAGAGTGATGCCTGTTACATTGTCTGTTATTATCTTTCTGGGTATCTGCTCTGCGTTGTGCATGACTACCTAGCTAGACTTAGGCCTTAACTGTTCTCCTGCATGGGAGCATTCTACCCATTCAGCTGGGACTTGAGGAAGTTTTACCATTTGCTTAGAGTTTTAAAGGTTTTGTTAGGATTCTGCCACTCCTCCAGCTGCGTGACCGCACAGGTGCAGTTCAGTAGTTAAGGAAGGGGTCTTACACCTTACATCATCCCTGCACTGCGTGATTATGTAATGTGCAAGGCGTGGTCACGCAATCTACACATGCGTGGTGTAGCTCTGTAAGCCCACCTGCGCATGTGCGGGAATTCCTTAAAAAGCTGGACGCAGACTTCTCCTCTCTCTTCTGCTCTCTCCTCCTCCCTCTGGTACTGGGTTTTGTCGTGCCTCATGACCTTTCTTGCACGGTAACCATATTTAAAACCAACAGACTTCTTAAAATCTTTCTGGAAAGAAAGCAGGAGTGAGGTGGGGCTTCCTGCTTGTGTGCCTAAACATTTCATTAAAAATGACCCTTAAAAACATGCCCCCAAACGACATTTATGTCAAGGACACTGATGTCTCTGGGTAAGAACTTTTAAGGAGTATATGTGAACACTTCTGTCTGTTCTCTGTCCTTGCAGCAACTTAATTATGCCCCAAACATTTGGATAACTATTGAGCTCTTACCTAGCACATTACATGACCACTAGATAGTGGTTGCCCAGTGGAACCCAGTGGATTCATCTACTGAATTTGTTTCATTGTTCAGACATGGCGACTTTGGAGGTAGGGAGGTTTTGTTTTGGTATTTCTAGAGCCTCATCGCGGATGTGTTCCACTATGCTGTCCATATAAATAGCCAGCCTTGGCTTGTTTGGAAGAGTAGAGTCTGCAAAGAACTTGGTTTCCTTCTTCTCCTCATAAAGAAGTGTTTATAAACAAGGATGCTCCGTGAAATCCACTGATCCAATGTGACAGTGCCAAATTCTCCAGCATGGTGAGGATTTAAAATGTGTCCTGGAGTCCACATGTTCTTGTGAAAATTTCAGCATTTGGAATCAAGATGACTTTTGTAGGAAAAGTACAGGGTGAAATAAACATATATTAATAACTTCAAAGAGCTCGAGCTTGCTGATGCCCTCAAAATCACATTTCTCCCCTATTTGCAGAAGCTTATGGTGTCTATAAAAGAAGCTGGCACTGTGGCAAGGACCTTATTCACATGTTGTCTTATAGTGAGGTCCTCCTTGCCCAGAACCTGCTTCATAATAGATACCCCATAATGTTTGTTGAACCTGAAAGTGAAACCCTGCAAACATTAAAGATGAAATTTATAGAATTAAAAATTCCATTCTTTAAAAGATGGTTAATTTTTATTTGTGTGTATGTGTGTGAACATATGTGTACAAGTGCCCCTTAGGCCAGAACTGGGGGGTTGGATCTGCAGCTGGAGTGACAGGTGGTTGTGATATGGGTGCTGGGAACCAAACTCTGGTTCTCTAGAAGAGCAGCAGGTGTTCTTAACCATTGAGTTATCTCTCTAGCTCCTAAAACCCTTTAATTTGTTGTCCCCATTCATTATTTTAAACCATTATTTTATATTATTACCTGACATCATTGAACTGATTGTTGATGTTCTTTACACAAAATATTGGTGGAGATGATATGTCAAAAAACTGCCACTTGCACACTTTAGTTTAGCAAGTGTGAAGCTAAAAGGGCTGGTTTCACAATGCTCTTCCATCTGACCAGCAGACACACTGGGGTTTCTTTCACTGACATCTTCATAGCATTTTACTGTATGTTTTAGTAATTTTAGTCTCACAGAGCCCTGTTAAATAGCCATTTCTATCCAGACTACGAAGTTCAAACTTCTCTTAGTGTACCTAGAACATTGTTGAACAATGATCATAAGAAGATTACACCCCCTAAAATGGAAGCCTAAGAATTTGGTAGAGGGAATTATTCCAAGAAGGGTGGGGCCGTGAAGTAGTCTCTTCATTGACTGGAATGCTTTTGATCTCTGTTTCATTTTAATGGCGGCGTATTTTTCATATTAAGAAAAGTGAGGCTCAGAAGTCCTCTTCAAACCACAGTAATGGTGAGATTCTGATTAGATAGCTGTTATCAGAAGCTTTGCAGATTCTGTGTGTTCAGCATAGCTGACTAGAGCATTTGAGTTTGAGTATCTTTTTTATGATGGGATAATTAAAATGATATAATTGTTTGGAGATCCCAATTTTGATGTCATTATTTGATTGAACGGTCTCATTAGCTCCAAGTGGCATAACAAAGTCTTATTAACTGAGCATCTGTCTATGCATATGTGTTAAGCATTTTGGGTGGGTACTTTTTATATGTTCTCATGTGTTGGGGATTTTCTTGCCCAGTGCCTACTCTGTGATAGATGACCAATGAATGTTTGCTGACACCAAAACTAGTCCACTCTTGTCCTTTCTGATAGAAAGAGGAAGAAGGATACTTTGTACCTTTGTGGCCTTTTGTTTTTGTATATGATCTTTTGATCACCTTAAACTCAACATTACCCTCAGAAAATGGCATATTCTGGAACGGCATGTTTAATGTCCTCAACTTCAAGTTTACCATCTCCACCCCCAGAATAATGCATGAATAATCTTGGAGTTAGGCTTCCATGGCAGAGAAGAGGTCACAACTCGCAAACTACAGTTGCTTTCAGTTGTAAACCTCCATGTAGCATCTATTGTATTAAAGCACTGTTATAGGCATCTGGGGACAAGAAACGAAGTACTGGGGGAAAAAAGATATAAGTTTTGTTGTGGGATACTTGATCACAGTGTGTGAAGATGTGTCTCTGTCCTTCTTTGCCTGCCTAAGGCACCTTCTGGTTGGTTTAATAAAGAGCTGAATGGCCAATAGCTAGACAGGAGAAGATAGGCAGGACTTCCTGGCAGAGATAGGAACTCTGGGAAGAATCTGAGAGATGAGGGATTCGCCAGCCAGATGTGGAGAAAGTCAGATGTAAGGTACTGAGGAGAGTTAATGAGCACGTGGGGAACATAGATGAACATAAATGGATTAAGTTAGATTTTAAGAGCTAGTTGGGAGCACGCCTAAATTAAAGCCAAGCTTTTATAATTAATAAAAAGTCTCTGTGTCATTATTTGGGAATGGGTGGTCCAAAGAAAGTCTGACTACTCTTAAATTTAGTAACAGGGCTAGAGATAACTAGGTTAAGAGCACTGACTTCTCCTCCAGAGGACCTGGGTTCAATTCACAGGAACCACATGGTTGCTCACAAGTGTCTGTAACTCCAGTTCCAGGGGATCCAACACTCTCTTCTGGCCACTGCAGGCACAAGACATGCATGTAGTGAGTGGACATATATGCAGGTAATCATACACATAAAATAAAGATAAAATTTTAAAAGAACTTCCCTACCTAACTGAATTTTTCTTCCTTTTTCTTTTTTCTTCTTGCTAGTAGAGGTTGAAATATCTCCCAGATAACCTAAAATTGAAAATCTCAGGCTACTCTTTCTCATATTCCTTCTCTTAACAAATTGTTTTCTAAGTGCCCAAGCTATAAACTTGTGACATTTCCTAGGCTCTGCCTTTTTCTTTATCTCCTCTGTCCAATTGGTCATCTGAATTTCTGTGAAATCTTTCCCTCGAACCTGGGCTG
>CABHPR010130154.1:12055-36149 GCA_902168415.1 Peromyscus melanophrys | reverse complement strand
CTGGAAATTCTGCAAAGGATATATATATGGGAAGATCTCAGAATCCTGATAATCCATGCTTGAATTACTTTGATGGTACAAACATGAATAGTGTCCTTGTTGACTGCCCATCTATTCAGCCTGTTGGACACTGTCTTCTCCTAACCACAGCAGAGGCTTTGTGGTCAGGTTCTCAGGGTCCAGTCTTGCTGCTCATTATGATAATTGCTCTCAGGTGGACTTTGACAGTTGATTGTCACCCAGTGGCCTCTGCTTCTCTGAGACAATGCCTTCCACACAACAGTCGATGAGCAGAGCAGATGCTGGCCTTTCCTCCTGTCACTCCTGGCTTTAAGACATGTGATATGGGCCACCTGCCTTAGCATGTCCTCAGGCCTTCTTGAAGAACACAGTCATCTGGTAGGTTCCCAGACTCTGCATTGTATATCCTTGTTGCTTTGTCTTTCTCTCAGTCTTTTCCAGAGTCAATTAGCTAATTCTTACATTTCCATCCTGCATAGATTGTAGCTTTTCTGTGTTTCTTAGAGTCTACGAGGTAGAAAGTTCACAGCTTGTTTCTTTGTTTTCCCCACAGTGAGTTAGATATTGTTTCCCTGAAGAATGTTCACAAATTGGTGATCTCTTTTCATCAATTTTCTGTCATTGCCCTCAGGATACAGCTTCATAAGTACTGGGTGATCTATCTTGAAGCAGCTTTAGGGCACTGCTTGCCTACTGGGGACAGGCTGCATGTTATCTGGAGGGGAGGACCTTGGTAGTTCTTTCAGCAAGGATGGAGAAGAGTCATTTCCAGATAAGAAGGAGTGGGCCACTTCCATAGTATCCACAGTGTTCTGGGGACTCTGATATATGGGCTCAAAATATAGGGGGCATCTACTCAGATGTTTCTCCCTACCCAAGGCCTGGTCTTGGCCTAGTGGACTTGGCTTGGATGGGAGTTGACTTTCTTTACAATGTAGTCCCTCTGGTAGTTAAGTCCTGGATCTTGTCCTCAACTTCATTCATCCTCTGTGGAGGGTAAAGCCTCTGAAAGGGATCAAGCATTCCTTGGCTCTCACATCTCAGTAATGAATATCTGGGCCATGAGTGCTCATGTCCCTGCAGTGTCTGTCGAAGCAATAACCAGCCAATTCCAACATCCTGTGTGATGGTTAATCTTCATTGCCAACTTGATAAAATTTGAAATCACCTAGGAGACCACTCTGATGCTGGGGATATTTCTAGAGAAGTTTAACTGAGGAGAGAAGACCCTGAATGAGTGTGGCACTATCCCATAGGTTAGGATCCTGGGCTGAATAAAAAGAGGTAAGATGAACCCAGCACTCATCTCTCTCTGTTTCCTGACTGTGGGTGCAATGTGACCAGGAGCCTCCTGCTCCTGCTCCCGTGTGATGGACTGTACCCTTCAAATTGTGAACGAAAACGAGCCCCTCCTTCCTTAGGTTGCTTTTGTTCTGTATTTTCTCACAGCAATGAGACATGTTACTAACACACCTAGTGACTTCTCTTTGTATATGGCAGACACCCACTAATACATTCCCTTCCACTGTGTATCATCCTAGTTGACCACTGCAGAAAGCTTTCAAATTGATCTCCACTCTATGCCAGGTACTCTCTGGATTTCACCGAGTACCACATAGAGGGTTCTTGTTGCTAGGTAACAAGGAGTAATCAAGATCCAGCTTAAAGCTACATCTTAAGACAGTTTTCTGGGATGGGCCTTGTGGGTTGGATCCTCAACAGAAGAATCTAAAATAAAATTTTTCTTTCCTGGTGCTTTTGAAAGAATATCCATGAGATGAAGACCTTTATGCACCTCATTGATCAGCTATTGACTGTTGGCTACTCTAGGAAGGGGCAACCTTGACACTATGGTCCTTCAGTTGAAGTGATCTGTCAAATGTCTGTCAGCAATCTGTAATGATGTGGTGTGGCGACCACAGTGATGGTTTAGCAACACTGTACTGAACAACCCTTCAATCTTCTTCCTAAATTGCAGCTCCTGTGTATGGTAGGTGAACGAGGAACTGTATGTCAGAATGGTCACCGACAGCCTTTTAGAACAGGATAAGAATAGAGCAAGAGAGAAATTGTCCTGGTTGATCTTTTGATAACTTGATATAAGCTAGATTTGTCACAGCTGAGAAACTGCCTCCATCAGATTGCCTGTAGGCAGTCTGTAGTGTATTTTCTTGACTAATGATTGATGTAAGAGGGTCCAGTCCACTGTGGGTGATTCCACCCTTGGGCTGGTGGTCCTGGGTTGTATAAGAAGGCAGGCTGAGCAAGTCATGGGGAGTAAACATGAGCAGTGTTCCTCCATGACTTCTGCTTCAGTTCCTGCCTCCATGTTCTTGCCTTGAGTACCTGCCCTGACTTCCCTCAGTGATGGACCATTGGCTGAGAGATATAAAGTAAAATAAACTCTTTCCTCCCCAAATAGCTTTTGGTCATGGTGTATCATTAGAGCAATAGAGACAAAGTTGAGATAGAGAAAGAGGATGGGGAAGAGGAAAACAGCTACCCCACTGACTGAAGCAGTGACCTAAGGTCTCATAAAGTAAGGAACGCTGTCCACACCATGAGCTCCCCATAATAGATGCTGCCCTGAGGTCTATTTCTATGACAACTAGAATGAAGACCTCAAAAGAGCCAACTTGAGGCCACACTGCTCTGGGGTTATTAATGAGATGGGAAAATGATTGTGTTTGTCATGTCTCATGATCACACAGAAGTAATTTACAATTTAAGTCTCAGTGAAAAATTGCTGTACCTACAATCCTAGCTTCTGGCTCATAATGCTATGTGCCTATATTCCTGTGAATCTCCAGAGCTTGTGCATGTTATTTCAAAGGCTTTCTTAGAGTCCCCATGCCATTCTAGCATGGAGCTCCATTTGCACAGCTATCTGAATTTCAATTAATGCATGCGAGCAGGGCGATCCACGTCAAAGGGCACTCCTTGTCTTGGAATCTTTTTAGATAACCCAGTGGTGTTGCAGAATGATGCCCCACTGGGGACTTGGTCACTGCAGTTCCACAGATATTCTGTTTGAGCCCCAAAGGCAAATTGTTACATTATTTTAATATATACAATTAAAATGAAAGCACAACTCTAGTAGTCCATTTAACTAAAAAAGGTATAAATTGTAGGCATTTTAATGTGTGGAGCATTGGCAAGAATGTCATGACTAAGCAGATTAGAAGTTAAAGCACCAGCTGAGAATTTCTTTCCCCATTACATCCATAAATAGTAACCATTTGACATGCAGAATTGAAGTCAGTCATTATCGGGAAAAATTACTTCTGATCTTTTTCTTTGCATGGCTGATTTATTCTCCTACCCTGTCAAGGGAAGACTTTTACCTTAAAAATACTTCCCTTTTTAACTTTCCCACTTCTTTATCCCCATTGACAGGAGGATGGCAGCAACTCTATCGAATGGCAACAAGCTGGGATATGTTGTTAAATTTTAATCATCCTCCCGCCTGTGAAGCTGATAATTGGGGATGGTTTAACAGCGATGCTCTGTCAGTCTCTATAAATCCCCTGCCAAGGAGTCCCCTGAGTGGCTGAAAGCTCCAGTGTGACAAGCTCAGCATAGATTTTACAATCAAATGGTCCAGGGACCCAAATGCCGCCAGCACAAGCACCCTTGGCCACATGTTGCATTTTCTTCCTTCTCTCCTTTTAGCCAATGGAACAATAAAGTGTGATTTAGACACTAGCAGGTCAACCTTCTTTATCAGAGACATAGTCCCTGTCTCCTCTGTCTTGTTCTGTCCAGTGAAGACCCCTTTTCAGTGGTCCTCAGAAGCTGCCCAGGCTTGGGGAACAGGGAGGGGGTCAATGGAAACTCAGTGCTGTGCTCAGCTTTGCTGTGCACATGAAAATACCTTTGAAAATCAAGTCTATTAATTTAACATAACAAAACTGTCTCTCAACTTCCTTCTACTTTTCTCACTGACAAATGGATGATAGCAAGTGTTCTCTGCTGGTCCAGCCCTGAGCATCTAAGCTTTCCCTGTGAATTAGTGTCCTCTGTGTCTTGGGACTCACTGGTCCAGTCCTGATCTTTTAAGCCTTTTGTGTGAATTAGTGTCCTCTGTGTCTAAAGACTCTCTGGTAATTGTCACCTACATCTTTTCTGCTTTTCATCCCATCTCTGGAGAATTCTTCCTTTGCTTCCATTTCTGAGCTCTGTCTTAACAAACTTCTAAAACTGTGGAAGAAATCACACCTCTGGAACAAGACTTAGAAGCATCAAAACTCAGTTCCCAAGCATTTACTTTTAAAAGAAACCTTTAGCCGGGTGGTGGTGGCACACACCTTTAATCCCAGCACTCGGGAGGCAGAGGCAGAAGGATGTCTGTGAGTTTGAGGCCAGCCTGGTCTACAGAGTGAGATCCTGTCTCAAAAAACCAAACCAAAAAAAAAAAAAAAAAAAAAAAAAAAAAAAAGAAACCCTTTTTTTTTTTGGTTTTTCGAGACAGGGTTTCTCTGTGTCTGTGTAGCTTTGCGCCTTTCCTGGAGCTCACTCAGTAGCCCAGGCTGGCCTCGAACTCACAGAGATCTGCCTGCCTCTGCCTCCCGAGTGCTGGGATTAAAGGCATGCGCCACCAACGCCCGGCTGAAAGAAACCTTTAACAATAGGGTTTTACCATGAAGTTCGGGGGGGGGGGGTACGGGTAACCAAGAGCATCGGCAATAGCTTGTAATGTTGGGGACCTATGGGGGGTTAACCAAGAGCATTGGCAATACCTTGTGATGTTGGGGGTCTATGTGGGGTTAACCAAGAGCCTTGGCAATAGCTTGTAATGTCGGGGGTCTATGTGGCCTCACTGGCCAAAAACTTCAAAAGAGGCACCCATTCCTGGCACTGGGATTTTGTTTGTTAGCCTATGGTGTTCAGCAGTGGCATTATTGCCCTGTTACAGGGTAACTTCACTTACACTTTCTGTTGTTCGTCTGTATAGTGTAGTATAACACTTTAGGGAGCTTCTGCAGCAGCAGGTTTCCATGTGACTTACGACAAGTGCCTGTATGTGTGCATGGATGTACACCGTGGTGCTTGCATGGAGGTCCGAGGACAAGTTATGGGATCAGTGTCCTCCTTTCACTGTGGGTCTGGTGGCTGAACTCAGGTCATCAGGGTTTGGCAGCATGTGTGTTTTCTCAGAGTCATCTTGCCTGCCGACTGTTATCTTCACGTTTTATCTATTCTTTCTATTTTGTTTTTTAATTAGAGTCTCGCTATACAGCCCTGTCTGGCCTTGAATGTGCAACAATCCTCTCACCTTCGCCCCTTCAGTACTGAGAGCACAAGCACGTATGCCATGCTCTGATTATTTCCTTTGGTCTTCATATGTATGTGTAGTCACATTTCGATGATCAACACCATAGGATTCATTGGGACAGCCGTTGGCTCGCTGAATTCCTGGCTATTGTTATTCTTTTCTGTAGAAGCCTGTTTTACAGGCTCTTCTAGATTCCCTCTTTTAACAGTGCCTGTTAAAGTTTACTGAGTGCCCGCTATGTATCAGGTGCCATCCTTTATGGGGACAACGTGACAGTCAACAGGACAAAATCCTGCACACGAAAATTGGTCTGTGGTTTGCCTGTATGGATGAAGCACACCCAGTGGGTCTGAGAAGTTCCTGTTTTCATGTCCTACAAGTCAGGTAGACCAAATCCTGAGTCAGGGCTGGGTTGAGAACGGCTTCATGCGTGGCTCGGAAATGGAATCATAAGGACTGAAAGACTAAGAGCTTTGAGGAGGCTCTCAAGTATCTTAACTGGCACTGTGGGGTGGGCGACTCATTCTTGAATGTCAGGCCCTGTCTGATTGTCAGGGGCCTTGTGCCTTCTTGCTCCCCCCAAAAAAGACATTGTATAACTTACTCTCAAGTTGTTTAATCTCTTAAAGCAAATCAAGATTTTGTCCTGTACAAATGTCTGAGAGTACTTCAGATAGATGTTAGTGTCCTACAAGAATGAGAGAGACTTGGTGAGCTAATTCTGCAAGATTTGCACACAGAAGAAAGCTCTGACTAAGTCACACAGTACTCATAAAACATAACATTCTCCACTAAGGAAATCGCTCCCTTGTCCTTGCTCCTTCCCATTTCAAACCTCTCCTTATATACTGGACTCACATGAATAGTTCTGGACATCATTAAGCTGCTGTCTATCAACACGAACAAGGTGTGAAGTTGATGAATAGGTCTCTATAGTAAATGCAGCGCCATGTTACATTGATATTTGCCAACTCATCTTTGCTCAGCTGGTGACTCCCTTCACTTTAATATCTCCCCGTGAGAGTTCAGGCCTAATTCACAAGAAAAGACTCTTTGCATAAAGCCTAGACATCGTCCTGACTGTGGGTGTCATGACAGTGGGTGTAATGATAGATTTTCTGGAAAAATTGTGCCCCACTTTCTCCTCCTGGCTTCTCTGTGTTCCTAACAGTCACTTCTCCCATCTTTTCATGTGAAATGTCTTTGTTTAACGATGTCATGAGACTTAGGTTGCTATGAACATTTTAATTTTCTTCTGAGGTAGATGGTCTCCTGCTCAGTTATAGGCCTTATGATGGCGACTTTAAGCCCACTGTGGAAGCGTGGTGGATGCCCAGGAGAGAGTAATTTGCATCTGTATTTGGTTCCCTGGGGGTCACAGAGCAGCCCAACTGACAAACTACCCTAGCTTCCTTTCTATCGGTATTTTTCCACTCTGCAACTTGATAAATACGTATCAGAGCTTGCTATGTTTCCTGGATGAATGTATCCCTTTATCATTATGGAAATCCTTATGTGTGTTTCCATCTGTCATAGTTACCTGCAGTCAACTGCCATCTGGGAATGGTGACATTTGTCTAGACTTTTTCAAGAGAGAGACTATAGTCCTTTTATTACAGTTAATTGTTACGTTTGTTCAATTTTACTACTGGTTTTAAAAATTAACTGCCAAACTTAAAGTCATATTTTGTCATTGGTGTGTATACAGGGCTTTGCACTCAATAGGTCCTGTCCTATTCAGGCACCCATTGGAGGCTTGGGCTGTTTCTCCAGTAGAGAGGAGGGCACTATGGTAGGTTTCTTGAAATTATTTCTTCTTTGTGATATTTTGTGTAATTTGACTAGCATTCATCATTTTCTGCTTCCTAAGTGCAGGTGTGACCAGCTGCCTCTATTAATTCCTCTTACCTCCTGACCCCAGACGCTGGTAACCACCATTCTACTCTCTGTGTCTATGAGTTAACTCTTAGATTACATATGTAGATGAAATCATATAGTTTGTCCTCTCATGCATAACATTTCACTTAACATAGCGTCTTCTAGGTTCATCCAGAACGTAATAAATCACAGGGTTGTCTTTTCTGAGGCTAAATAGTATTCCACTATAGACACAAACACCACATTTTCTTTATCTTCATCTGTTGCTGGCTCTGCAGCTGGGATCCCTGTAGCTGGAGTTATCTCCAGTCCCTCCTGGGCCCGCAGCCACTCAGACCCAAATAAACACAGAGACGCTTATATTATTTAAAACTGTTTGGCCTAATGGCTGAGGCTTCTTGCTATCTAGTTCTTATATCTTAAATTAACCCATTTCTATTAATCTATAAGTTGCCACATGGCTTGTGGCTTACTGGTACTTTACATCTTACTTCTCATGGCGGCAGCTGGCAGTGTCTCCTGACTCGGCCCTCCTGTTCCCAGAATTCTCTCTCTTTGTCCCGCCTATACTTCCTGCCTAGCTACTGGCCAATCAGCACTTTATTTATTAACCAATCAGATCAACACATTCACAGCATACAGATATCCATAGCAGATCCCTCTGTCTCTGATCCCAGGGGCAGAGAGTGGGCAGACCCAGAATCAACGGCACAGATTCTGGGAGAAATGCAAGCAATCTTGTTTATTGAACAAAGGGCTGAGGTATTTATGTGTGTGCTGTTTGGTGGACTTTGCTTCCAGTCGCCGTGGCATTTCTTGGTTTGGCCCTGGGTCTTACATTGGCAGTTGTCATCTTGGGGGTCTGGTTTCAGGCTCCTCTGGGCCAGGGTGCTACTGCACATGTCACAGCTCTTTGTTTGCTTAAGGCATGGCCCAGTGCTTTCAGCCTTACCTGTCTTGTTCATCCATTTAGGTTGATTCCATATTTTGGCTGTTGTGAAGTACTTGCACATAACTGGTTAGGATGTAGGTTAGTATAGTCATTATGGAACACAATATGGAAAAATAATAATTCCTTAAAAAATAAAAATGAAAATGTCATCCAATCATGATCCTACTGTGTAGTATATATCAGTGATGGTTGATCTTCATTGTCTACTTGACAAGATTTAAAATCACCATGGAAACATCTCTGAGTACGTCTGAAAGTGTTTCCAGAAAGGTTTAATTGAGAGAGGAAGACCCACTCTAGACATGGGCCACATCATCTCATGGTATAGGGGCCCAGGCTGAATAAAAAGCATAAAGCAAGCTGAGTGCCACCATTCATCACTTTCTATTTCCTGACTACAGGTTCAATGTGAAGTGCTACCTCAGGCTGTGGTGATATATTTTGTACTCTAATAAAATTTGCCTGAAGATCAGGGGATAGAACAAGCCACTAGATTAAACACAGAGGCCAGGCAGTGGCAGCACACACCTTTAATCCTAGTACTCAGGAGGCAGAGATCCATCTGGATCTCTATGAATTCAAAGCCACCCTGGACTACATGAGATTGACTCAGTCTAGGAGAGAAACAGGGGCAGGCAGTGGTAGCTCACACTGTTAATCCCAGAGTTGGGAAGCACAGGCCTTCAATCCTAGGAAGTGACATGGCTGGGCAGAGAATGGCACATAAGACATGAGGAGACAGGAACTAAAGGCTCTTTTTGGCTGAGGCCTTTTGGGTGAGGACTCAGAGGCATTCAGTCCGAGGATTCCTGGAAACAGGATTGGCTGAGGAGTTGGCAAGGTGAGATTGGCTGTGGCTTGTTCTGCTTCTCTGATCTTTCAGCTTTTACCCTAATACCTGGTACAGGGTTTTTTTTTGTTTTTTTTTGTTTTTATTTTATTTTAAATAAGACCATTTAGCATTTAAATAACATCAGGCTTCTGCCACCTTGCCTTCCCTCCATGATGATGGCATTTTCTCAGACTGTGAGCCAAAATAAACCTGTCCTATGGTGATATTTTATTTGTACTGAAATGTGATTTTATTTGTATGTTAATAAATAAAGTTGCCTGGGGGTCAGAGCTAATAGCAAGCCATAGCAGAAGCTGGGTGGTGGTGCACACGCCTTTAATCCCAGCACTTGGGAGGCAGAGCTAGGCAGATCTCTGTGTGTTCAAGGATACAGCCAGCATGGAGACACACGCCTTTAAGCTCAATACCAACCATAGAAGACCTGGAGGTCTGTATAGACAGGCAGTGATGAGGCAGTCATGTGGTTGGGTTTACAACCAATGAGAAGGCAGAACAAAAAGTCAATAAAAAGACAGATACACTGGAAGTAGGCCTCTTGCTGAGGGAAAGGACAGCAGCAGAAGTAAAGGGTAAGAAAGGGTTTTTAGCTCTTAGCTATTGCTCTGACCTCTTGGGCTTTTAATTCTGCATTTAGCTCTGTTTCTTATTTAAAAAAGACTGTTACATCTACACTGTCCCTTATCAAGTTGCTTCTTATCAAGTATTTTAGTTACAGCAATGAGAGAAGAAACTAACACAATATTCAAGGGAGCCAAAATCAATATGCCAGGTAGTACCTATACTCTATGCTCACTGTAGTACCACTAGATGACCACAGCATCTCCTCACTTAACTGTGATTCTGTAGTTGTTTGAGCCTCTTGGTGCTTCATTAGCTGTCTAAAGTCTAATGTGGTGTCTCTAGGGTTGTTACGGTGTCCTGTAGGCAGATTTTTCTGTCCTGCCAGCCAGTTCCCAAATAATCACACAAGAGACTTATTATTAATTATAAATGATTGGCCAATAGCTTAGACTTGTTTTTAACTAGCTCTTACAACTTCAATTAACCCATTTCTATTAATCTATATGCTTCCCCGAGGCTCATTTACCTCATCTATGTATTTTTCATGTTGCTTCTTCTGAATCTGGCTGGCAACTTCTCCTCCTCCTCCTCCTCCTTCTTCTTCCCAGAATTCTCTTAGTCTGATTCTCCTGCCTAACTTTATCCTGCCTAGATATAGGCTAGTCATCTTCTTTATTAAACCAATCACAGTTATATATATTCACACAGTGTAAAGGAATATACCACATTTCTCCTTTTCTGTCTAAATAAAAAAAAAGGTTTTAACTTTAACATAATAGAATTACATACAACAAAAACACTATTAAGTAAAATTTACAATTACAATATCCAGTCCATTTGTATTTGGCAAATTTAGAGAAAATACTATCTATCTTATCTTTGTGAGTCTAAAATTTTATACCTAATTTACCTTTAATCATAACTAAGGAAAACTTTAAGTCTAATTACTTAGTCTTTAACTCCGCCAAAAATCCTAGAAAGGTGTAATGCTATCTAATGACAGGGGCATCTGGCTGCTTGGATAGTTACCCAAAGTTCTTCTGTAATGTTAGGGCATTCAACTTTGGTCTACAGGCCTGGTATATCTGACAGAAAATTTTGAGAAGCAGAGAATTTTGAAGGACTGTCCTACCCTATCTTGGCAAAGTTTGGCAGTCCATTTTTCTTTTTTTTGTATCCTGCTGGTCCAGTTTATTTAGTATATTGTCAGCAGTTGAGGCAAGGGCAGTTTTTTGTTCAAATGGCTAGCTTTTGCCATAAAGAAAGCAAACTCCATACAGAGGTTCTTTGATGCCCATCATCTTCTTTTGAAGTAAACTGGTGCTGTTAGGAGCAGACGTGTCTCACTGTCATGAAAAGCCTTAGGTTACTAAACATTAAATGCCATATTCTATAGGTCTTTGAAGTGTTTGAAGACCATCTATCTAAATATATCTGTTTAACCTTGAAAACATACCTAATATGACTACAAGTTTGATTATTATAGATGACTAACTACTAACCTGTATTTTAAGTATACATTACATTTTAAATGAGTTGCATAAGCACAATACCCCCAAAAGAGTAGAAACATACATATAGTATAGCAAAATAACTTTAAACCTGTATCAATAAAACAAAATCCATACCAATGTAAAGTATTTTGAGATTAATAGTTGTTTTTTGGATTAAAGTATATTCAATAACCTACTCTTTTTCCTATCATTCTTACATCAATCCCCTTTTTATCCTTTAGAAAGAGATCTTTGAATTTAACACTTTTGTTTACTTTTTTCTGACTATGACCAATAACAACTTTTAACCAATCCCCCTAAACAATGACAAACATCCATAATCCATTGAATAACCAACCCCTCCATATCCCATCTTCTGGGAATGTGGGTGTCATTCTCTAGACTACTTCCTATTGTCTGTGGGCACTAGTATCCTTGGGAGAACCTTGAAAAAATAAGGATAATGGTTAAGTCTTGGCTGGAGTAGTTTGAGGCTGCACCATCTCAGTCAGCAGCCTTGAAGCTGTTCTGGATGCAGAATTCGGAGAAGACTGTGACAGAGGCTCTCTGAGATGAGGGATCACCTGGGCCATCCATTTTTATTGATGTGTCCTTGTTCTGAAAACACATAAACTTTTAAAGGTAACACACATATCTGTATTAATACAAGTATAGACTGTGTGTTGTACACAAACTAGCCAAAGATGATTTTTTTGTTTTGTGTTTAAGCAGGTAAAAAAATCACGTTTTGTAGTTTTTCTGGGTTTGTTTCTTTATGTCTCTAACAAGCATTTCTAGGTGGTCTTCTCCAATCAAACCTGATCCATGTCAACCTGGAGTAAATCCTCTCATTTCCAGTGCAAATAAAAGCATAATCTCTCCCCCAAAGCAACACACCTTTTGTCTTCCATTTTGAAGTTAAGATATTTTAGAAAAATATATAGGTTGGTTTAATCTAGTAGCTTTCATAATAAAATGCTTCTTAGCAGCTCTTTCATCAGCAAACAAAAACTTTAAAGATAACATAGTAACATACAGGATCCAGACTCTCTGTGTATTTCTCATCTTCATGTGGCTTATTATTATTATTATTTTGCTTTACTCCTTTTTAAGGACTTTATTATTTTTAAACTATTTTTTAATCTATGACTGTCTATACCCTTTTTCTTTTTTCTTCCAAGCCTATGCATATTTTTAAACACATTGTAACCCGTTTGTGTAGCACGAATCTTAACAGGTCTTATTAATAAAATTAAACTTGAAGCCAGGTATTGGGGTGAATGCTGGAAGATCGGAGAAGCAGAACAAGCCACAGCCACCTCACCTTGCCAGTTCCTCAGCTGATCCTGTTTCCTCAGACTGGAAACCTCTGAGTCCTCATCCAAATGGATCTCAGCTGAACTGTGCTGCTCAAAGCCTAAAAGCTTAACCAGCCTAGTTCCTGGTCCTCACGCCTTGTATACCTTTCTGCCTCTTGCCATCACTTCCTGAGATTAAAGGGTCTTGTTACCACACCTGTATGTTTCCAGTGTGGCTTAGAATTCACAGAGATCCAGACAGATCTCTGCCTCTGGAATGCTAGGATTAAAGGCGTATGTGCCACCACTGCCTAACCTCTATGTTTAATATTATGGCTGTTCTGTTCTCTGACCCCCAGATAAGTTTATTGAGGTGCACAATATATCAACCACACGTTTAGAGGTTTTTTCCCAACTGGATCTGTCTTTAATGAGCATCTGTTGTGTTTTTTGATTGCCTTAAACTGCTATGCCAGCTGTTGACGCTGCTCAGCTGAGTGAATGGCGCTAGTGCATGGTGGCTGGCTCCTCCCCCCTTGGTTCCCTGAGAGCTTTAGCCTCCTGGCAGAGGTGCCTTTGGCTCCCCAACTCTGGTAAGTTTTTGAGTCCACTCTGCCATTGAGTGTTGTCTGCTGCTCATAACCCCATATAAGTGTTTGGAAGCAGGACCTCTTAGAAGAGTTGTGCCTGTATTTGCTGCTAGCATAGAGCCAGGAAGCCACCTCTTAAAGGATCCATGCCTCTGTTGCCAACACTGAGCCTACCTGAGAGAAGGCAGTTATCAGGAAGCCACATTTGGCTCTGTTTTTGTGTGTCTAGAACCTTTTCTTAAGCTTTCTCAGGTTTTATGTGGATATACATTGTCTGACAATGGGCACCATATGTAGGTGGACTTTTTTGTCCTGCCAGCCAGTTTCCAAAAAACCACTTATTATTAATTATAAATGATTGGCCAATAGCTTAGACTTGTTTTTAACTAGCTCTTACAACTTCAATTAACCCATTTCTATTAATCTATGTGCTTCCCCGAGGCTCATTTACCTCATCTATGTATTTTTCATGTTGCTTCTTCTGAATCTGGCTGGCAACTCCTCTGATTCTTATTCCTTCTTCTTCCCAGCGTTCTCTTAGTCTGGTTCTCCTGCCTAAGCTTATCCTGCCTAGATATAGGTCAGCCAGCTTCTTTATTAAACCAATCGCAGTGACATATATTCACACACTATAAAGGAATATTTCACAGTGTCCCTTAGTGGTCATTGGTGATTACTGAATCTACATGGCTACTGTAGCTACAGAAAAGAAAAGGCAATATGGTCCTCCAGCCTGCAGAAAAAGAAACATCCTTTCCTTTATATGTGTGCAAATAGATTCATGGTTCCACCTGGTAAATATGTCACAAACCATAGGTCAGGAGGTGTTTAGTTCTTGGACTTCTGTAACATTATTAGTATTGGCCAGTAAAGGAGAAAGGAGAGGTACTTGTTTATGTACTGATAGTATCATAACATCATACACATAAAATATGATACAGGCATTCTCATATTTACTGATTAAGGATCAGCTACTTAGTAATTATTGTATCTCCAGTAATCTAATATTATAAAATATTTTGGATAATTTTATGATCTCATTTCATAGATAGGGAAAGTAAAGTATAGAAAGTCCAGTGATCACCTGTGCTGACACAGGTTCTAAGTGGCAGAGCTGAAAAGTTGAACACACATAAGTCTGGTAACAATTTCCCAAGTGCTTTTAACTGTAATACACTGGCTTTCTCAAGATGATATCACATAATTGTTATAATTTCTCTGAGTTTTAAATCCTCTTAGTGTAATAAATAATAATAACCTAAACAAACAAACAAACAAATAAATAAAAAAGAGGAAACACTTAAATGTAGTAGGTCTTTCTTTGGACCACCAGCTCCAGAATAAACGGCTGAGTAATACTACATTGTGTAAATATACCACATTTCTTTATCCATTCTTCAGCTGAGGGACATCTAGGTTATTTCCAGTTTCTGGCTATTATAATTAAGGTTGCTATAAACACACTTGAGCAAGTTCCTTGTGGTAGGATGGTGTGTCTTTGGGATATATGCCCAAGAGTGGTATAGCTGGGTCTTGAATTAGATTGATTCCCAACTTTCTGAGGAACTACTTGTTCTGAGGAACTGAAGAAATATTCATTCGATAGTGGCTGTACAAGTTTGTACTCCCACCGGCAGTGGAGGAGTGTTCCCCTTGTTCACATCCTCTCCAGCAGGAGCTGTCACTTGTGTTATTGTTCTCGCCGTTCTGACAGGTATAAGATGGAATCTCAAAGTAGTTTTTATTTGCATTTTCCTGATGGCTAAGGATGTTGAACATTTCTTCAAGTGTTTCTCAGCCATTTGAACTCTCTGTTTAGATCTATGCCCCATTTTAAAAATTGGATTATTTGGTTTGTTGATGTCTAGTTTCTATATATTTTGGATATTAGCCCTCTATCAGATGTGGAGTTGGTGAAAATCTTTTCTATTCTGTAGGCTACTATTTTGTCCTGTTGACAGTGTCTTTAGCCTTACAGAAGTTTTCAGTTTCATGAGGTCCCATTTATTAATTGTCTCACTTAGTGCCTGTGCTATTAGTGTTCTGTTTAGGAAGTTGTCTCCTGTGCCAATGTGTTCAAGGCAATTCCCCACTTTCTCTTCTATCAGGTTCCATGTATCTGGTTTTATGATGAAGTCTTTGATCCACGTGGACTTGAGTTTTGTTCATGGTTATAAATATGGATCTATTTGCATTCTTTTATGTGCAGACATCCAGTTAGACCAGCACCATTTGTTGAAGATGCCCTTTTTTTTTTTTTTACATTGTGTCTTTCTGGCCTCTTTATCAAAAATCAGGTGTCCATAGGTGTGTGGATTTATATTTGGGTCTTCTATTTGATTCCATTGATCAATGTGTCTGTTTTTATGCCCATACCATGACGTTTTTTACTACTACAGCTCCGTAGTACAACTTGAAATCAGGGATGGTGATACCTCTAGAAGTTCTTTTATTGTTCAGGATTGTTTTAGCTATACCAAATTTTTTGTTTTTCTATATGAAATTGAGTGTTGTCATTTCAAGGACTGTAAAGAATTGTGTTGGAATTTTGATGGGGATTGCATTGAATCTGTCGATTGCTTTTGGCAGGATGGCTATTTTTTACTATGTTAATTCTACTGCTCCATGAGCATGGGAGATCTTTCTATCTTCTGACATCTTCTTCAATTTCTTTCTTCAAAGACTTGAAATTCTTGTTATACAAGTCTTTCACTTGCTTGGTTAGGGTTACCTCAAGATATTTTATATGGTTTGTGACCATTTGTTTCCTTGGTTTTTTTCTCAGTCCATTTGTCATTTGTATTGCTCATTTTCTTAAGGGTGTACCACCTTCCTTTGGAGATTGTCTTTAGGGAAGAGGATCTTGTCTCAGAGAGTTCTGCTCTATTGCTCTTTGGGTGGTTGAGTGCCTAAGCAGGCCTCTAAAATTCCTTTATAATGACTGAATTTTCTCTCTCTCTCTTTCTCTCTCTCTCTCTCTCTCTCTCTCTCTCTCTCTCTCTCTCTCTCTCTCTCTCTCTCTCTGATCTATCATCTGTGTGTATATGAAAGACTGTAGTTATTCCTTCTAGTAGAGTCCCCAGTGGGTATAGTAAAGCACAAATTCTTTTGATGTGTTCAACTGAATGCTTGTTTGAAACTGGACTGTTGCTTAGACTGAGCTCAGCACTGAAATGCTTCATTTCAATAAAATGCTTCTTGGCTTCATTTGGAAATTATCACTAAAAGCCCTTCCAAATAATTCACATGTGAAGGAGATAAAATCCCTTTAACTCATGAGTAGCATCTGGTAGAGCTCTGGCTACTGTTTTCTTGGCTCATTTTGCTTCATATATAATGGATGAAGCTTGGCAATTTTTCATCACTCATGTGAGTTTCCATCAAAGGAAGATAAACTCTTCCCCTTCTCAGTTGGAACTAATCAAATTTAGGTGTCTGCTTCCTAACATATCTCCAGGAACATGTATTGAAAGATATCCTGTGGGGATGTAGATGCTTCTGGTTTTGCTGTAAGCATACACGTGTGTGTGTGTGTGTGTGTGTGTGTGTGTGTGTGTGTGCTTGTGCATGTATGTGTTTCCTTCCTTGTTTTTAGTAGAAGATTACAATTATAAAAGGTATCAATCTGATTATTTTTATATTGAAAAAACACAGGAGACACATAAATAGTTCTCCTCCGTAAGAACATAATTTTAAGCCATGTAGTAAATCTTTGCAGTCTCAAAGATTTTGGAAGCTAAGTTTTTTTCCAGCAGAAAGAAAATAGGATTGTAGATATAAAATAATCAAACAATATAAATGTCACTTTATAATCCATCAATATGCATTGTGACTCGTAAGCATCAACCTAGCGATCAGCATGGTGATTTTTGTAGCTGCTGCAGGCTGGCTTGTTATAGTCAAGACGATGGTAACCATTGTGCATATAATTTTGTTTTCTTATAAAAACCTAGGAAGTAGGCAGTATTCAGAGTAGGTAAGAGTGTGGGCTCATTTATGCTGAATAGGCTGAGTTCTTGTCCTGCAATGTCACTTACCAGGTAGATAATCTTGGGTGAATTGATGAAGCTCTCTGTACCTCAGTTTCCTCACACAGGCAATGGCAGACACGCTTCTACCTGCACCTCAGGACCACTGTGAGGAAGAAGGGATGTAATATAAGAACATCATGGAGATGGCCTGGTGTAGAGGTATAATGTTGCTGTAAGGGTTCAGGTTTGGGTTTCCTGTCTTTCTCCTCTGGCAGTTGAGGAACTACTGCTGAGAGGTATTTTCTCTCTGCAGCATTTCCTGTTTCTTTAAGTTAAGAAAGAAAATGGTAAAGTCTTAGCTTGACATGTTTATGATATAAATCATTTGCTTTCTTTTTATGAGCTCTGAGCATTTGAGAGGAAACAAAAGCAGCATAAAGAAATATATAATAAAAGGAAAGATGTGTCAGGGTAATGTAAAGCCCAGCGTTGTTTAGAATCGGATGCTGTGTCAACACCATATCCTTCCAGAAGGGTGTGTTTATCTAGTAGATGAAGACTGACTGAAAATATTCACTGTGCTTATTCTTTTTCTGTGCCCAACACCCTTAAAAATACTGCTCCCTCCCTCCGTCCCCTTTTCTCCCCCTCCCTCGCCCTCTTTTTCTCCTCCAGTCTCTGCTTATATAGTTGGCTTTCTGTTACTATAACAAATATCTGTAATAATCAGTGTACAAAGGTTTACTGTGGCTCAAAGTCTTAGAGACCAAGTCACAGGCTTCGTGGTGACAGTCTCACCCAAAGCTGGAAGATCCTACCTCTTGGAGTTTCCACCACATTCTAGAAACACTAAGCAGGGGACCAAGTCTTTAGTGCATGGGGCTTTGGGAGGCATTCCAGGTCCATATAATAGCACCATGAAGTGAAGCAGTGTTAATTAAATAAACAAATCACCTTGTTTATTGAAAAGCAAAAAACACATTTTAACTAATTTTTAAATTATTTACTATTATTATTATTATTATTATTATTATTATTTATGTTTGATGTGCATGTGTGTGTGGGGAGGGGGACACACATGCCATAGCATGTGCGTGGAGGTCAGAGGCCAACTTTGTAGAGTTAGTTCTCTCATTCTACGTTAACATGGCATCTGGGGATTGAACTTGGGTTGTCAGGCCTGCGTGACAAATGCCTTTGCCCATCAGCCATTTCACTGCCTTCATATTTTACTAATCTTTAGATAGATAAACTTTATTTTCAAACAGGAAGCTTTTTTGAGGTAAGTTTTACAATATTTTTGCATGCCACATGCCAAAGTCTTTGCTATTCATATGTAAGCTGGGAAAAGCACATAGATTTTGAAGTTACCCTCAGCATCAGTTTCTACTGTGAGATTTTAAAGATTTGACCTCCAAAATATTGGTGAAATATTTAAAGAAAACATAAACCCAGACTTCTAGAGGAAGGAGACAATTAATTTATCATAATTTGAGAAAGAAATAAAATCAAACAGCCATCTATAGTGTGTGTTGATGTTATGGCCTGGGGACCCAGCTAAGCTGAATGAATTATCAATATGTTTTAGCTGTTGATGGAGCTTTGTGGAACCTTAATCTTTATCAGGGATTTTCTTGTTATCTGTTAGCTTTAAGTAATTTTTTACTTAGAAGTGTGAAAGGAATTGTAATCTGGGCTATAGTTGTGAGAATTGTGCACATTTTGTTTAGTATGATTGTTTAATTTCTTATGCAGAATTTTATCTCCAATATAGTTTGCCTCACTCCAACAATTCTTTGCTAAGTCATCCAATTTATAATTTTAAAAAATGAACAAACACCACAGAAATGCTGAGGCCAAGAGGCCCCCTTATTCTTGAGGCAGAAGATACAGGAATTACCACGATGAAACTCAGGGCGTCAGAATGTCTTAAGGACCACTCTTAACATTGACCTTCACTGCTACTTCCTAGAAACTTCAGGATGTAAGATGACTCATAGTGTGTTCTTCTGAAGGCCAGTGTCCTAGTGCAGGTATTTCCCTGTTTGTGTTGAGTTAAAAGGTAGGGGAGGAAGAAGGGCATGTCTGTTAGGACCTAATTGTGATTGTGTGACTTCAGGTCAGTGGTTTCATTTCTCTCGTTTCTAGTTTTTCATCTTGAAAATGACAGCAATATGCCGGGCGGTGGTGGTGCACGCCTTTAATCCCAGCACTCGGGAGGCAGAGCCAGGCGGATCTCTGTGAGTTCGAGGCCAGCCTGGGCTACCAAGTGAGTTCCAGGAAAGGCGCAAAGCTACACAGAGAAACCCTGTCTCGAAAAACCAAAAAAAAAAACAACAACAAAAAAAAAAAAAGAAAGAAAATGACATCAATAAAAGGACATTTCTGTGTAAGCTACCTTCACAGTTCCTTCTGGTATTCTTACAAATGTTTATAAAGCTGCAGAGCTGCAGTTTTTTGAAACATTGCTGTTCTTCCCACAGCAGGTGAGAACTCTGAGGCTCTGCTTGGTGTTAGGATCTGGGAAGGAATCTTTCTTCCAACCTAAAAATGTTAAAAGACAGTCACTGATCAATCAGTTAAAACACAGCTACTTATCACTTCCTTCCTGCATATTAGTGCCTTGCTAGAAACTAAAATGCTTTCAAAATTGGTAAGCAGAAGTTGGGGATTCACTGGAAGGATACAGGAGATCTCACAGGACCCGAATGTGGGTGTGGGGTACAGGTTTCTAGACACAACAAGTAGAAAGTCTAACTGATTCATGCTGTGCCTCCTCTAGGCTCCGAGAGTTCTTGTTTGCCTTTTGTCTATGTGGTCTTTATTTCCCTTTTCTTCAAAGACTGTTTTTCCTACTTTGTGAGTGTGGAGTGGCTTCCAACCCAGCTTTGCATGGCTTCTCTGAGAAATGAAGTACAGGGGCTGGGAATATAGCTCAGTTGTTTAAGACAACTCCTGAGGAACACTCCTGCCACCCATGAACATGAACATACACAAGAGACTGACAGCCTGGGTTAGATGGCTGCTTACACAGCAGTGGGAAAGTGGTACTAATACGAAGTTCAATGATAAAAGTGTGCGCACAGTGCTGTGAGCCACAGACCACAGGACCTCACCCAATGTGGGACGCTTAGCTGGAGCAGATCCTAACAGTCAGCTAAAGCGAGGTGGGGGAAGGCTCCAGGCAGAAAGTGCACCATAGCTAGCACGAGGGTGGATGATTTCCAGATGAGTGGTGTGACAGTGGCCACTCAGGCTGAGTCATGGGGAGGTGGACAGGAGACTGGTGGGGAGGGAGCTGAAGGCAGTGTCACGTGTGGTGGTGGTGGTGGATGTAACAGGCTTTCTTTTGGCCACCAACCAGCTCCCAAATCATGACACAGAGACTTAATATTAGTTATGAATGCTTGGCCTTAGCTTAGGCTTGCCCCACTAGTTCTTATAACTCAAGTCAACCTGTTTCTCTTCACCTGTGTTTTGCCTTGGGACTTTTTACCTTTCTTTCATTCTATATGTCCTACTCCATGTCTGTCTGGTGGCTGCCTGGCTGGCTGGCCCCAGGCATCTTCCTCTTTTTCTGCTTCCATTTATTCTCTCTGTCCACCAACCCTGCTTATCCCTCCTCTGCCTAGCTATTGGCCATTCAGCTTTTTATTAGACCAATCAGGTGCCTTAGGCAGGCAGGGTGCAAGAGCAACACATCTTTACATAATTAAACAAATGCAGCATAAATAAAAGCAACACACCTTTATATAGTTAAAGTGATATTCCACAACACAAACAAATATAACACATCTTTACATAGTTAAAGTAATATTCCACAGCAGGTGGAGGAGCTGGAGGCAGGGCCAAGAGAACTCCTGTTTCCCATGTAAAAAAAGTTATTCTATGTTAGAAAGAATGTGATATTTAAATGCAAAGATTCAAAATATTCAAGCTTTTTCATACTAAAGTTAATATTTTTTAGAAAAACAGAGCAAGAGTTCTGAGATTTTTGAAAATCACATTTGAATCCTGCATATTTGTAGAGGCTTGCTATTGATAATCTCAAGTGAGTTTCTTTATATCTATTTGTATCTTGAAGGAATTTAATATTTAAGAAATGGTGCCAAACACCTTTGTGGTATGATTGATTTTATGTCCCGTGGAATGGAGAAACTGTGCTATACCTAGTAATTGATTTAAGGTTTGAAAACTTTAATTTTCTTCCAAAGAACATGAAGATTAATGGAAACTTTCTTATAATCATTTCTGAACAATTACAGCTGAATGTGTTTCGCTGAAGGGAGTACTGACCAGTGAGGTCTGAGATCTGGGTTCCAAGAGATGTTGGCCCCTTCAAGGTGGGTAATTAGAAACAAAATGAACACACAGCAATGATGTCTTATGTTACTGTTCTCATACATGTATTAAACACACATAGCAGGTTTCCAAAGCCGATCTCTCCTTATCCTGATCATTTTAAGATTGAAATAGCAGCTTATTTATGTTGATAAAGGTGCATCTGAATTCCCTTGACTGGGGAAAGCAAACAGAGCATGTGTATCATTGATTCTGCTGGTGAAGATTAGAACAAGGACCGTTTATTGAGCACACACCCACCTGCATCCTCTGCGTCATTCTTGCATTCCTGGCTGACCTGTAAGGCTCAGCTAATCGCATGGTGTGAGATTTAACTCCTGCCTGTCGCATCCCGGCAGCTGGCAGATGTTGTGCAGAACGAGCAATTAAATGATTGCTTGTTCCCGGCCAAGAAAATAAGCAGAAGCAATAGAAATATATTTTTCTGGCTTGCTCCTCAGGAAGTTCTGAAACTCCATGTCTATGTTTCAAATTAAGTGGCAAGCACAGTGCAGCATCAGGTTGTATCTATAGTCCACACGAAATAGGTTATGCCATTATTGCTGTACAGTAATCTTCTTGGAGCTGACTAGTTTTTCTGGAATTGGAGGTATGGTCTCAGATAAACTTCATGTCTAGTGAATGTGTGACATCATCTTTCAACTTCTCAAGAGTTTTAGGTTAATTTTTCATCTCTCTATCGCTGTTGAGAAGAAAAATGCTAAAGAGTATCTGTGTTAAGCCAGAAAGTAACTCATTTAGCTTTCACACACCCCTGAAAGCCGTCACTGGCCACACCTGCCCTAGGAAACTCAGAGCTCAGGGATGTTGATTTGCTTGGCACCACATATTGAGAAAACAGGAAGCTTAGTATTTGAACCTAGATCGGATTTCGTGGTGTTGTCAGCCCTACATTTGTGAGATTGAGCCCTTGACAGCTGGGATGGTCAATAGCTGTGATGGTTAATTCTCCACCAAACCAGCAAGATTTACAACCACCATGGAAGCACAACCATGAGTGTGATAACTGAAGAAGTAAGACCCACCCCGATGTGGGTGGCGTCATCCTATTGGTTGGAGTGCTGGATGGAAGTAAAAGGTCAAAGGCAGCTGAGTGCCAGTCTTCATCTTGCACTATATCATGAGCTGCTACTATGCTTTCCCCACAGTGATGAGTGTTCTCCGACAAACTGCAAGACAAAAGAAACCCTTCCTTCCTTCCTTCCTTCCTTCCTTCCTTCCTTCCTTCCTTCCTAAGTTTTTTGGTCAAGTGTTTTGTTATAGCAACAAGAAAAGCCCCTAACAAAGCAGCCATGGAGAGCGTAGTTTTGGTCTATTTTTCTCCGTATCCCGTGGGTCCTGAGTGGATTTGGCCTGTATCTGACACACTTAGACACTGATAATTTGCTGCATTCTCACCCACATCATTATTGTGCTGGAGAACAGTGGGAGTCCAAAGTGCAGGGCCTTGGGCTTAGCAGTTTCCAGAAGCTCCGTTAAACTCAGGAGCAAAATGGGAACTTCATCTCACTCCACCTTCCCTTCACGCATTTTCTCTCTTTTGACTGTAAAGTGCGAACTCATCGAGGGAATTAAACCTGGGTCCTAATAGCTTATGGAGGTTTTTTTTTTTTTTTTTTCCCAGATCATTCTGTTCCTCTGGGGGCAAAATTACATGCAACATTTGTGAGGGCTGGATCTTTTTCAAGGTTGTAATTACTTTACAGGCTTTTGGCCAGGATTTTAAAAGTGAATGCCTGTCTGCACAAGCATTCAGTGTGGGTACAGTGGTTTCACTGCAGAGGTTTACGGTGGTGAACTGGTATGTCATAAGCTTTCTTAATAAGCAAGGCAGCTAATTCAAGTGAGTGGAAAGGGTAAATATGGCTTGGTATGCCTCCTGTTTGAAAGGAAATGTCCTGAAATCCTATTTTTATGTTTATATATTTCTTTGAATTCTTTACCCTAGAACATTTTGTTCCTTTTTCAACCATATTTTAAAATTATTCTTCCACTGATCAAATTACCCATCCAAACCAAAAAAAAAAAAAAAAAAAAAAAAAAAAAAAAAAAAAAAAAAGGGAAAAAGCACATATAAATAAGTATTCCTCTTGCCCCCGAAGAATGATTTTAGACACTTGCAATTTCTCTTCCTGTCCCTGCAGGAACACCGTGTGGCTACCTGTCTCTGAACTACAGCGCTTGCTCTCCCACAGGGAGCAGACAGGGCTGGGCAGTGGTGACTTCCTTTATGCTCTCACCCGGAAGTCATGACCATCCTTCTGTGATGTTCTGCGGGGGCAAATGCGATTATCCCTCACTCATTATGGGGCAGGACTACAAAAAGACACACGTACCAGGAAGCAAAGGTCATTAGAGGCTTTTTCCTCTTCCTCTTCTTCCTCTCCTTCTCTTTCTTGTTGTTATCTTGAAACAGAATCTCACTGTGTAGCCCAAATTGGCCTTGAACTTGCAGGAATCCCCCTGCCTCAGCTTCTGAGTGCAGGGATTCCAGGTGTGCACCACTATGCTGGGCTTGCAGTTCTTTTACTATGTCTACAAGCTCTTTCTTGCTGCTCTTCCCAGTTTTTTTACTTTGCATGTCATATATAAGGTGCTGTTTCTAAAATTGATTTCCACCTCCCATCTTCTTTTGCTCTGTGAGATAAATGTATTTATGTTACAGTGTGACGGTTCATCTTCATCGTCAACTTGATTTGATTTGGTATCACCTGAGGGACACACCTCTGTGTGTGTCTGTGATGTTTTGCTGAGATGTTTAACTGGAGAGGAAAGACCAACCCTGAATGTGGGGTGGGGGTAACCTCGCACATGGTGGGGAACCCTCGCACGTGGTGGGG
>CABHPR010130152.1:0-31704 GCA_902168415.1 Peromyscus melanophrys | reverse complement strand
GAGCCTCTCACCGGAACGAGCCGAGCAGATTGGAAACTCGGCTTCGGTGTTTTGTCCCATATGGAAAGTAGGGAGACCCGCCTGCCTTTCCTAGTTCGGGTCTCCCAGGTGTCAGTAACTGAGGCGGGGTCCCGAGGGGCCGGTAGCTCGTTCCAGCGGTTGGATGCAGAAAATACCTTGGCTTTTCTAAATTAGAATTGGAACAGTAAAGCAACTTTTAGCTCTCCCTTCCCCCACTCTGTGGTAAGGAGGATGAACTCAGCACCGAGATCACTAACAGGTTAGTGGACAGAAACCTAGGACAGAACTGGAAACTGTGAAAAATGGAAAGGTAACAGTTATGCATCTTCACAGGACAGTCCTAGAAAAATACCAAAGATTTGGTGGTTGACTTAGATCAGTCATCCAGCCAGTGGTTTTGTTTTTCTTTGTCTTGTGAATTCGAATCCTGTTCACCTTTATTGTTTTTGAAAATTCCCTCGGGCTCATCCTACAGCTTTAGAAGTCATTATCTTCTGTGTTCATTAAAAAAAAAAGTTTGAAAAGTCTCACCTCTATAACTGTATACCAGTGAAGTTTTCAAAGTCTTGTTATATTTGTTTGTGTTTGTTTGTTTTTTGGTTTTTCAAGACAGAGTTTCTCTGTAGTATTGCGCCTTTCCTGGAACTCACTCTGTAGACCAGGCTGGCCTCGAACTCACAGAGACCTGCCTGCCTCTACCTCCGAGTGCTGGGATTAAAGGCGTGCGCCACCACCGCCCCGCTGGTGTTCAAGTTTTTGAGCTAGGTAATTATTGTAAATTTAATAGTACTGTTTGAATTTCTTGTCTTTGAAGTTTGTTGAAGTGTGTGTCCATTTTACCAGACAACCTGAATTTGAGGAATGGAGTGAGTTTTGCATACATTGAAGTTAACAGTGACTGATAGTATACTGAATGGTTACTTACATGCTTTGTTTGCCTATTGTATACACTGCACTTGGGGGTGATTTGTTACCAACCTTCCATTACCACACAACAGCAGATTTTCAGTTTTGATTTTTCACTTTTCCTAGGAAGTGGAAGTTAAGACATAAAAAAGTTAAAGGAATGGGAGTAAGTTCGAATCAAAACGGGGCTGGAGGAAATTAGAGGAATTGGGAATAAGTTCCAGAATGTTGTTTAAAGTTGTCCGTAATGATGTATTGACCTGGGATTATGGAATCTAAATGGTGCTGATCCTGATGTTTGTAATTCTTGTCACTACAGATTGGTTCTCAGCCTTCCTAATGCTGTGACCCTTTAACATGTTTTTAACATGTCCTCGAGTTGTGGTGACCCCCAACATAAAATTATTTTCATTGCTATTTCATAACTGTAATTTTGCTACTGTTCTAAATCATAGTGTAAATATCTGATAGGTGACCCCCATGAAAGGATCATACGACCCCCAAAGGGTGTGAGACCTATAAATTAAGAACTGATATAAGTCTTAAGTGTTAGAGCTAAATTTTAGAGACTTGGAAGTAAAGTGTTGTAGTGTTGAAATCCATTCTCATGATACAGTATAAGAATAGTTTGACTCCTGGATTTTAGAATTATACTGATTATAATGTTACCTTGGCATTTACTAGATTTGTGGCCATAAGCAAGCTATACTTTCTCAATATGTAAATGGCCATAATGAGTCCTGCATTACATAGTTACTTTGTTGTTTTTTGCTTGTTTTGTTTTGAGAGAGGGTCTCATTGTGTAGCTTAAAGGAGTGCAACAGCATGAGAGTAACTTTGTATTTTTGTTGTTTTGTTTTGTTTTTTGTTTTTCGAGACAGGGTTTCTCTGTGTAGCTTTGCGCCTTTCCTGGAGCTCACTCGGTAGCCCAGGTTGGCCTCGAACTTACAGAGATCTGCCTGCCTCTGCCTCCCTAGTGCTAGGATTAAAGGCGTGGTCCACCACCGCCTGGGTGTAACTTTGTATTTTAAATGAGCATTAAGCAGGACCACCTAGCACTTGGTAGGTATTTAATAAATAATTAGTTTTCAGTGATGTTTTCTTTTTTTATCCTATGGAAATATTTAGGCTGCTAAGATCTAGTATCTGAGGTTTATTTTGTGTCCCATTTTATCATTTCCTAAGGATAGAAAGATTAAGTATTTTCTATAGTGTTTATTTACTATGAATTTTGTGGTGTTTTTTTTTTTTTTGGAGATCATGGTTATTGAACAGATTTTTGCCTGTTTGGAAATTTGTTAAAATTGAATTTTGTCATCTAGCATAGCAGTGAGTACCAAGCTTCTGAATTTTGATGTTTGTAGCATTTAATCTTTTTGTGGGGGTATGCAAGCAAGGATTGATTTTCATGAAATCAAATAATCATAGTCCTTAAACAATTCAGTATGTGCATCTTTAAAAAAATACCCGAGTTGGGCACAATGGCAAGTGCCTGTAGTTTCAGCACTTTGGAGAAGTTGGGGGAGGATCACTTAATCCATGATTTTAAGGCCAACTTCGGCAGTGAATGAGAATTCTGTTGTAAAACCGTAGAGTGTTCTTTATTTTATGTCAAGACCAAGTGCTTTACCTTTATAAATGACCAGTTTAATGCTACCTTTTTTTTTCAGTTTAATGCTACTTATAGTATCTTTTTCAGTTACTTGTTGTAGTTAACTGTCCTTTTCAGTAGACAGTATTTTACCTTTTCAGAAGCTACCTTACAGTGACAAAGACTTAAATGTAGAGCTGTAGACATTTAATATTCATGGAGGCTGTTTTCCAGTAAAGCGGTGAGAACTAGTGGCTAGAGAGATGCTCAGAGGTCAAGAGCAGTAGTCTCTTCCTGGGGGCCAGAGTCAGGTTCCTAGCACTCATGTCACAGCTGCCTGTGGCTTTAGCTCCAGGACATCCGGAGTTTCCGTTCTTGTAGACGTGTTGTCTGTCACGTACATTCCCACAGACAGGCAGGCAGACACACATCTATTTATTTGTTTTAGTTTTTTAAGTGAGAACTAGGGAACATGATTTCTGGCATTATTTACTTGAACATTTTCTTACCAACCTGATATGCAGAGGTGTGGAAAGAATGTTTTACTTTGTGTATGACTGGAACGATGTGCCGGATGTAGATGCAGGAATGAGTACCTACTGGAAGCAGGGACAAGCACAACTTGAAATCCCTTTTACTAGATTCCCTACATTCCAATTGAACAAGCTACACATTAGCTTTATTCAAAAGGTTACAAATGTTTAGAGGAAACTTCTGGCTGTGTTCAGCTGTCTCAGGCTTTTTTTTTGTTCTCTCTCTCTCTCTCTCTCTCTCTCTCTCTCTCTCTCTCTCTCTCTGTCTCTGTGTGTGTGTGTCTGTGTGTGTGTGTGTGTGTGTGTGTGTGTGTGGCTTTTTTTAGGCAGCCTCTCTTAGTCAGTTGAATTCTTGAATACTAGGATTGCAGGCATGTACAACTACCCCCAGTTTATAAGCTGACTTGGGGATAGAACCCAGGGCGAGCCACCAACTGGGCTACATCTTCAGCCCTTAGCCAGTTGTTTCTCTAGCTAAGTTGATTTATTACACAGAATCTCAGAGAACTGACCCAGGTAAAAACTGAGCAATAAGCAGTCCATGTCTTACTCATCTTCTTTAAGGGTCTATTGAAACTAGTAGTTTAAATCTTACATAATACGGACTTTTTCAAGTATTTTGAGGAACGGGATCTATATTTTATTTTATTTTTGTTTCTTGTATTTTATTTTTGAGGCAGGATCTCCAGTTTGGATCCTCCTGCTTCGGCCATCCAAGTTCTCTGATTATATGTGCATATGTTTTAGATCTATGTTTTAGAGAAAAGTGTGATTACTCAGAAGGTGACCATTTTGCATAAAATAGGTATCTTTTTGTTTTATTTTCTTTAAAATGGTGTCTCCTACAGCCTAGGATTGTGTTAGATTCACTGCGTACCTACCCAAGGACAGCCTGGGACTCTGGTCTCTTGGCTTGGCCTTGCCAAGTGCTGGGATTTCAGGTGTATGCTGTGGGCCTGGTATATGCAGTTCCAGTAATCAAACTCAGAATGTCTTGACTACCAACTGAACTATATCCCCAGTCTTGTTTTATTTGGGAGGTAGGAGAAGCAGCCTAGTTATGTAGATGAGGCTGAACTTGAACTCTCAAGTTTTTCCTGCCTCAGCCTTCTGAGTGCTGGAATTACAAGTGTGTTGCCACCATGCTTGGCTGAAAATTCGTATCTTGAAGAGATTATTTTTCTAATTTACAGAAAAGTACAAATATACGGAAGTAGTTTAATAAGTTCTTCACTGCTTCCTTCCTGCTCAACTGAATGAAGAGAGTCACCATCATTTTTTTTTCCTCCTTGAGACAGCCTTGCTTTTATGGCCTAGACTAGCCTTATAACCCCTGTCAATTCTCCTGCCTTAGCCTCCCAAGTGATAGGGTTGTGGGAGTGAAGGAGCCACCATGTCTGGCTTCAACCAGATTACTGTGAAGAAAATCCCAATCATTTCAGTACTGTAATAATTTTTGTAAAATAAAGTTTGTAAAATAGCAAGTTTTTACTTAGAAAGATTATTATTATTGTTATCATTATTATTTTGCAGTTACTGGAGATCAAATCTAGGTGCTTATACACATAATGTGCTACCATTGAACTTCATTTTTAATCCTAAAACATACTTTAGATTTTTTTCTTTTTTTGTATGGGCACACATGCTACATTGTATGTGTAGCAATCGGAAGATAGATAACTTTGGAGTGTAGCTGGAGTTTTCTCTCCGGGTCCCACCAAGCCCTGGCAGTCCGACAGCCCACTTATAAAATAAACACACAGACGCTTATATTGCTTACAAACTGTATGGCCGTGGCAGGCTTCTTACTAACTGTTCTTATATCTTAAATTAACCCATTTCTATAAATCTATACCTTGCCACGTGGCTCGTGGCTTACCGGCATCTTCACATGCTGCTTGTCATGGCGGCGGCTGGCAGTGTCTCTCTGCCTCAGCCTTCCACTTCCCAGAATTCTCTTCTCTGCTTGTCCCGCCTATACTTCCTGCCTGGCCATTGGATAATCAGCATTTTATTTATACAGTGATATCCACAGCATTGGAGTCTGTTATCTCAAGAAGTATGCTTTTTATTGAACAGTATTTTCTTACTGTATTTGTTGTACTGGGCCATTGCAAATAAGTTAGTTATTTGTTTAGTTTGTGTCTTGTTTTGGGATTTTAAAGATTAAGATTAATTTTATATGTCTGAGTGTTTTGCCTGCATGTGTGTATGTGCACTGTGTCTGCCTGGTGCCCATGGTGGTCCCAAGAGGGCCTCAGATGGCCATGGACCTGGAGTTATGATTGTGAGCCAGGACCTCTGCAAGTGTTCTAAACCACCGAGCCACCTCTCCAGCCCTGGTGTTCAGTTTTTGTTTTTGTTTTAAATTCATCTATTTATTTTACATCCTGGCTACTGTCCCCATCGTAATGGAGTAGAATTTATTAAAACAATTACTTTGACCTAAAGATGGTAGAACATTTATTTAGCTTTCTTTTAAAAATTGAATTTTTATGAGAAGTCTAGCTCTGTCGGTTCTGAGGCTGTTTAGAGCAGAAAACACATAATTTACAGAGTACTAAGAAGTTGTTTTTCCAGTAAGAAATTTGATATATTTTGTGGGCTGGGGTTGTAGCTCAGTTGATAGAGTGCTTGCCTAGGACACATGGAGCTCTAGATTTCCAACACTCCATAACCCGGCATGGCCGTGGTGCCCTCCTGTGGTCTCAGCACTTAGGAGGATAAGAAGTTCAACGTCATCTACTCATAGGGAGTTTGAGGCTACTCTGGGCTACTCTGCCTTTAAAAGGAAATAAAAAATTAAATTAAATTTGCTCTATCTAAACCAAATTATTTCAGGAAAAAGGGAGAGAAGTATATGTTAGCTCCTGGGATATTGCTGTGAGGCAAAAACAGTTTTACTGTTCTTTTGAAGCTATTCCTGTTTGACAATCCTTAAATATGTCTTCCTTCAGTTGGAAAGCGTTTTCGGCCTTGACTACATTCTCTCATAGCATATGACACTCTGCATTTTAGTATCGTAAAAGTGATAGAACCAGCCAACGGTTAGGCACATTATTATAAATTAAAAAAAAATGTTTTTGTTTTGATTTTATTATTTGGTTGTGTTTGGTTAGGAAAAAGATTTTGAACTTGCCAGATGGTAGTGGCGTATCCATTTACCATCTGCCATTTACCATGGGAGGCAGAGGCAGGTAGATCTCTCTGTGAGTTCAAGGCCAGCCTGGTCTACAGAGTTCAGTATAGCCAGGGCTGTTACACAGAGAAACCCTGTCTCGGAAAAAAAAGGATTTAGACTTGAAAAGCAGCCATCTCTTTCAGAGAAATAATTGAATTCAAATGATGTTGGGTGTATATTTGTAGGGCATGAGTATGTATGTACATAAGGAAGTTATAAACAGCCTCTCTTCTAAAGAAGCTGGCCATTTTAGGAAGGCAACTTGAATGTTTTTGTTTTTGTTACAGTCTCAAGGTCCAGGCTGGCCTAGAACTCCACAGAGGATGGCTGTGAACTGATCCTCCTGTCTATTCACGAACTGCTGGAATTACAGTCATGAACCACCAGGATACCTGGATCAGATTCCTGGAGTGTGTGTTATTTGTTTTAGTAATGAAGGTTGAATCCAGGACCTCATGCATGTTGTGCACATGCTGTATCGGTTGAGCTATAGCCCCAGCTTCTGGGAAAGGTGTTTTTAATAGGATATTAATAGGTTGTATCTTGAACATAACACCTAGGTCTGTCTGCCTTCCTTCCTCCTTCCTCCTCCCTCCCTCCCCCCCCTCTCTTTCTTTCTCTCCCTCCCTCCCTCCCTCCCCCCCCTCTTTCTTTCTTTCTTTCTTTCTTTCTTTCTTTCTTTCTTTCTTTCTTTCTTTCTTTCTTTCTTTCTTTTTTGAAGTGATAGATAAACTTACAGTCTCTATTTTAAGTGTTTTGCAACACTTTTGTCATTTTATCTGAAAAACTTGCCAGCATTTACAAAGTCCTTGTGTTTACAGAATAGTTTGCACAGTTTTTCTATAGCAATTGTGGTAGGCATTCTCTACCCTACATTTATTTTTTTTAGGACTTGCTAATTTCATAACTAAGGAGCCAAAATTTTAAAAATTCCTGAGGAAGCTACTGAGCCTTCTTTGATAGTTCCAGCTATTTGCTCTCTTAAGGGAATTAATATGATAGTTTAGTAGTAATTTCAGGGCAGGTCTGTTACATGTATTTGAGGGTAATGGTGATAGACAGTGGCTTGCCTTTCATGGTCCTTTGTGCATTGAGGCAGGTGTCACGACTCTGCCTAGAATTCATTTATAGGAACTGCCTCTTTTCTACTAAAACCCATTCTACACATGCCACATGTGGCACATGCCACAAATCCCAGCATTCTGTAAGTGGAAGTAAGAGGATCATGAGTTCAAGGCCAGCCTGAGCTACACAGCAAGACCCAACCATAATACCTCCCTCTAGCCCCCCAAAAAAGGGAATTTGATGGAATGGAGGATTTCTAGGGAGCCTCCTGTTTGCATGGATAGGAGCTGGGGTTATCTTTTGTTGTGGGAAACCAGAGAGTAATAGGGACAGGGGATATAGAGTCGGTGTGGATAAGCTACTAAGGGTGCTTCTCTGTGTTGAAGGTATCACCAAGGTACTGCTTATTTTCAGTAATAGTTCTCTCTTGGCTTTGTGGTACTAGACAGAGGTTTGGAGATCAGTGTCTTTAAATTTCTAAACAAAATAAGACATACTGGAGGCACCTTGAGGTTTGAAGGTGTGTAACTAATACAGTTGTATGTATCTGGGCATATTTTACGTATAAGTATGTACCTTAACTCTACTCTTTAATGAGATGCCCTATGATCTAGGGGAGCATATTCTAGAACTAATTGAAAAAACCAATCTTAGTAGGAGGAACTTAGTTTGTAGTTCCTTTATATTTCAAGTTTCACAGGAAGTTACGTTCTGTGTCACTTTGGTCCATTCAGAGCAAGCCCCTATATTGTTTCTTACTGAGATCATTTGTTGGCTACATCTGGGCCACAGTTTTCTTTTTCTGTAAAATGGGATATGTAATAGGTATGTAATATGCTACCTTACTTTTAGGAGTGTTATGAGAATTAATCTTAATGTTAAAACATGAAAAAACTCCTAGCATAATTTTGGGTGCAGAGTAAATGCTCATCAATATATGCTATTACTATTATTATCTCAGTTTTAAATCTGCACTCCCTGGAAATACACATGACCCTCCTATTATATGAAGCACTGTCTAAGCAGCATATTACAGACCCCAAAATGCCTGGTAGTTTACTTCTGTTTTTAGGTCTTTGGTTCCCTGTGTACTACAGTTTTTTTTTTTTTTTTCTCTCCGAGACAGGGTTTCGCTGTGTAGCTTTGCGCCTTTCCTGGAACTCACTTGGTAGCCCAGGCTGGCCTCGAACTCACAGAGATCCGCCTGCCTCTGCCTCCAGAGTGCTGGGATTAAAGTACTACAGTTTTGATGTAAGAACTAAGGCACAATAAAAAGCAAAACAAACATTTCATTTTTAATTTCTAACTCTGATATCTTAGTTATTCAAATAATGACTAATTGTTTTTCGGTTTGTTAAAACTCAAAACCATGGGTTAAATTTGACAAGTGATTGTAAAAATATATTTACTTGGGGGCTAGAGAGTTAGCTCATTGGGTAAGAGCACTGGCTGTTCTTCCAGAGAACCCAGGTTAGATTTCCCAGCACTCATATGATAGGTCATAACTATAAACTCCAGTTCCAGGTGATCTGAACCCTCTTCTGGACTCTCTGGGTACACATGATACATATACATACATGAAGGCAGAACACCCAAACAGAGAAAATTGAATGTTTTTAAAAAATTAGACATACACATGTACATAAAATTATTCCTGCTCTGCTTGTTCGACCCATTGCAGCCTCAGTCAGGAGGATGGATTTTTAATTTCTTTGCTGGATATATAAACTTGATTTAATTGAGGTTTAGTATGTATACCTGGGTTGATTTAGAGCTGTGATCTGTAATGCTATAAAGCTAGAAGCTTGTGTTTGTGTCATAGTTGTGGTGTATTAGTCAGCCTTTGCCTCTTCTACTAGCGTCAGGGCTTCCTGCTTTGTGCCTTTGTACCTTCCCTCTGATGGCTCATCTTCAAATGACATGTCATACTGTGTCTGATGGTTGCTGAGACTGTGTTTTACCATAGGTTAAAGCTCAATTTAAATTGAAGGCTGTTTCCATCCCTACCAAATTGGGATTGCCTAATTCTATAGAGTCTTTAGAAAATTGTGTTTGATATTAGGTTTATATGTAGCTCAGTGATAGAGTTAGGCATAGAAAAAGCAGAGTATAGGTCTACCTCAAAGTGCCTTGCTCAGCTTAAGGAGGCAGAGCCATAAAGGTTTAATTAGTTCTTGACTCATCTCTAATACTGTGCCTAAAAATATTGTGTAATTTGATTCATTGACTATGGTTGTGTTGTAAGCAATACTGCTTGAAACAAATGACCCATTGGCTGGAGAGCGGAATATTTGGTCCATTTGGTAAACAAAACAATTGATAAGTGATGGGTAGTAAACACCCAACTGTAATCCCAGAAGGCAGGAAGGGAAGGCAAGAGGATCATGAGTTAAAGGCCATTTTGGGGTACATAGGTAGACCTGTCAAACTAAAAAATAAGATAGCACCTGATTTAAAGCTTATAAATTTGAGCTTGGTTATCTTGTATTTTAATTGGTAAGATTTTTATGGCTTACCATAAGTGGATATAAAAGCTTATATGAAAAAACAAACACCATAGTAAAAACATTAAAAATCTTAAGAGGGGGAAGGACATTAAACTTACATTATTTTATATATGCAGACATTAAACATACCATAAAGGTTCTGTAATGAAAGTAGTGTGGTACTAAGTGGGGTGTTAGTTACACCTATAATCTCTGCACTCAGGAGATAGAGGCAGGATCACTCAAAGTTTCAGACTAGCCTAATCTATATGACAAGATCTGTGGTATGTGTTTTTTTTTTGTTTTTTTATTTTTGTTTGTTTTTTTAAACTATAACTGGACTAGGGAATCTAAATTAAAACCAATGAAACCATTCTAGAAGAAAACATGGTGAATTCTATGGTATGAAATTTTCTGACTTAATGCAAATCCAGAGGTAGCAAAAGCCAATGAATGACTCACAGATTTTACTGTATTTGAGGGACAATTTCATTAAGAGAGGAACAGACAAGGGTGCCTATTATCTTTGCTCTGCTTACTAGTATACTGGAGATTGAGTTAGTACAATTAGAAGAATTAGTCATGCTGGTGTGGAGGGCCTTTACATCTTTGATCCCATCACTTGGAGGCAGAGGTGGGTAGATGAATGAGTTGGAGGTCAGTATGGACTGTATAGCGAACCCTGTCTCAAAAGTCAAGAAGTAGTGTACCATTTCTGTTGTTTTCAGATGATGTGGTACAAGTTGTATATTATGTCCCTTATCCAAAATGCTTGGGGCCGGAAGTATCTTCATTTAGGAACTTTTTTTTCTTCAGATTTTGAGGTGTATATATTTATGTGTAATGGTATAGGACACAAGTAAACATGAAATTCTTTTGTTTTAAATTTACCTTATACACATAGCTGTAAGGTAATTTTATACACTATTTTTAGCATTTATTCTCTTTGACTAAAGATCTATTAATGGATCAGATGTGGAATTTTCTGTTATTATTTTTTATTTTTTGGTAGTACTGGGGATTGAACCTAGGTCTTGTGCATGCTAGACAAGCATTTACCATATTCCCTAGCTTTCTATTTTTTACTTAATTTTGAAACAGGATTTCTTACTTTGTAGAGGCAGGCCTTAAACATTGGTCTATCTCCCAAGTAGCTGGGATTACATTCAGGCTTGTGGTACTAGGCCCAGTTGTTGTAAGTATGGAATATTCTTGTGGCAACATGTTGGTACTCAAGAATGTTTTGAATTTTGAAACATTGCAGATTTTTGAATTAGACAACTTCAAAGAATTGATGAAAAATTTAACTTGGGAAGTGGTGGCAGAAAGTTTAGGAGTTCAAGGCCAGCCTGGGCTATATTGGACTCTGTCCTCCCAAATACTAATGTTCAAAGCCCAGTAGCCTTCACTATATACAAATAACTAATTATAGGGCATGATGGAAGCAAGGGAAACCTACTTAGAGAAGCAACAGAATTTATAGAATACTAGGAACAAACCCAAAGAAAAACATGTAAAACTTCTCCTGAGATACAAAAGTAGACGTGAAAAATGGGAAGATAACCCTTGGCTAAGGGCCTTACTATTAAAGGCCATAATACCAAAAAATATCAACAAGCTTGTCTGTGCAGAGTTAGGTTAACCCTAGAGAGCACATGGGAAAAATACATGTAAGAATTACTAATGGAGGTTCTTGTCTTCAGGATAACTGGGATGATGATGATGATGAAAGTAAAGAGGAGGCAGAAGTAAAACCAGGTGAGCACTATACTCCTTCATTGTTTTAAACCACATGTCTCTGTACTTTATTTTCCTCTTCGGTACTGCTTCTCTGGCCTCTCAACAGTCAGATTAAGTACCTGCTGGTTTTCTGTTTGACTGCTGGGTCATCGCGTGGGAGAAAAAAAGAGTAGAGGAAACGGTATTATGTGAATGATCTTATCTTGTCTATTTGGATCTTTGGGGATAAGATTTGAAAGGAAAAGAACTTTACCATTTCCAGAATTTCACCATCTAAAAGCTAGGGGATGGTTTCGTCTCTTCAAGTGTTCAAGCATCATGTCTGCCTTAGCCATAGACTAGAAAGTATTCAATATAATTGTAAATAAAATATTTCTTTCAGAAGTAAAAATTTCAGAAAAGAAAAAAATAGCAGAAAAGATAAAAGAGAAAGAACGGCAGCAGAAGAAAAGGCAAGAAGAAATTAAAAAGAGGGTAAGTTCTGTCAGTTTCCTTAAAATGCTTACAGAATTCATAATGTGTCAATTGTGGTACAGTGTCTTAACTGGCTGCAAATATTACCTAGTAACTTGAAGGGCTCTGTAAAGACAAAATGGATATACCATAAGATAGGGGAAGCCCAGAACAAATTGATTTTGCAAAAATTGAACCCAGAAGTCTTATATCTGAAAATATTTTCAGTTTCATCAGAACAGTTAGATTGTGCAGTGACCACACTTACTGTTTTTTGCTAGCACCTGCAGTTTTGTTTTTTTTCTTTCAGTGCTGGGATTGAATTCAGGGCCTCATGCATGTAAGTGATCCCTCTACTACTGAGCTGTATGCCCAGCCCACCTGCAGCTGTTTCTAGTCACAGTTATACACAGTGAACACACTGAGCAAACCTTTGTCATGTCCTAAAGTGGTTTTATTCTTGATTATTTGTATCAGGATCCAGAAATTCTACCTTATTTATTTATTTTTTATTATTTTTAAACGTGCAGTTGTGGTTTTGCCATGGGTGTCGGGGTCCCCTGAAACTAGAGTTACAGACAGGTGTGAGCTGCCATGTGGGTGCTGGGAATTGAACTTGGGTCCTCTGGAAGAAGAGTCAGTGCTCTTAACCCCTGAGCTATCTCTCCAGCCCTCTATTGTATTTATTAATTTTCTCCTTAATAGGAAACATTTTCATAATTCAGACATAAAAACTTACAAAACACTCCTAAACCTTTAGTTACTTATTCTGTCTTTCCCACTATCCCACATGTAAACACTTGTCCCTTACCTTTCCAAGCTGTCTTTATATTTCTGTATGTATTATCCCTATCTCTTTGAGATAGGCTTTAGCTGTATAACCTAGGCTGACCTTGAACTTGATTTCCTCCTGCCTCCACTTCCCAAGTGCTGAGATTACAGACATGCATCACTAACTGGCTGTCCTTTCTTGTATAGTTTCTACTTCAATTTTATTTACTTTATTGTAGAGATCTTTCCATACATAACATGTATAGTATGAATTCTAACATGGAAGTGCCTCTAATATTTTTCTTTCTTTCTTTTTTTTTTGAGACAGAGTTTCTCTGTGTAGCCTTTGCTGTCCTGGAACTCACTTCTATAGATCAGGCTGGCCTCAAACTCAGAGATCTGTCTGCATGCCTCTGTTTCCTTAGTGCTGGGATTAAAGGTGTGTGCCACCACCCTATGGCCTTTTTTACTTTTTGTTAAGAAAAATCTTCAAATACACAAGTAGGAAAATAATCAGGCATGGTAGTGCACTCCTGAAATCCCAGTACTCTAGAAGCCCAAATTATATTACTGTAAGTTCAAGACTAGCCTGGGCTGTATTGTAAGGCCCAGTCACAAAGCCAAATGTGGTGGTATTCATACCTATAACCCTGGTACTTAGGAAGCAGAAGGAAGATTGCTAAAAGTTGGATGCTAGCCTGGTCTATATAGCAAGTTCTAGGGCTACATAGTGTGAGACTGTCTCAACAACAACAAATAGTACATATCACCTAATATTGTTAGTGTCTTCCCAGATTTGTTTCATCTATTTTTGTTTTGCTTAATATAGCTAATATACATTTTACTTTTAAACCTCTGAAAGGGGATTTTTTTCATATGATTGTATAAATACAACCTGATATTCTAGAAATCTGTATTTCTAGATTTGAAGCTCTTTCTGTCTCTCTCTCTCTATAAATATGTATGTATGTATACACATATGTGTATACCTATCGATCTATATCAATACGTGTATATATATATTTTGTTTTACCAGCATAAGAGAGATGTGGCATGAGATCTACATCCCTAAGATGTGATAGAGTGCCTGCCTGTGTGGAAGGTGCTATGGTTCAATCCCCAGTACTGCTTTTTTTTGGGGGCGGCGGGATTTGTGGGGGTGACAGTATCTCTGTATAGTCTTCACTGTCCTGGGACTCTCTGTCGACTAGGCTGGCCTTGAACTCAGAGATCTGTCTGCTTCTGCCTCCAAGTGCTGGGATTAAAGGTGTGTGCCACCATGCCTGACTCTGCCAAAAAATTTTAATAATTCTTTCTTTTTTTAATAAACTTGTTATAAGGTTTTGTAATTTGTGTTTTACCCAAACATAGTTTATTATTTGAGAATTTTATACTTGCATATGTTTAGGCCAAATCCCTAATTCCTCCCCTCCACTTCCTCATTACTCTCCCTCCCAACTTCATATGCTGTGTTGAAAAACTCAGTCTACTTAGTGCTGCCAGTATGTAGATGGGTATAGGACCATCTACAAATCCCTGTGTTCAATCCTCAGCACTTCCTAAAACAATGTGGCGGAACATGCCTATAAGCCCATTGCTTGGGAGATGGAAGCAGAAGGATAAGGAGTTCAAGTCATCTAAGTTACATAGTGAGTTTGAGTTCAGCCCTGGGGGTGGGGGAGGCTGTCTGTCTGTGTTTGTTCACACCATCATATATGGCACATACATATATGGATGAATAACTATATGAGGATAAAAACATTGAAGTTTCAAGCAGGGTGTGGTTCTACATGCCTATAATCCCAGTGGGAGGATTACAAGTTTGAGGATAGCCTGAGGTACAGATAGAGACCGTGTCTCAATAAAGAAGCAAACAAATTTGTAAGAGCTGTGCATGGTGGTGTATACCTGTAATCTCATCCATTCCTTACATGAGACTATCTCAAAAAAATCTATAAAATAAAGTTTAAATCTGCTAACTGGAGTTTAGTACTTTTGTTTTGTTTTCCGAGACAGGTTTCTCTGTGCACCCCTGGCTGTGCTGGAACTGATTTTGTAGACAGACCATGCTGGCCTAGAACTCAGAGATCCGCCTGCCTCTGCCTCCTGAGTGCTGGGATTAAAGGCGTGTGCTACCGTGCCCAGTGTAGGATTTCTTTATAGTTTTTTTCAATTTAGACTATATCCTAACTTTTTGAGACATGGTCTTTTTATATAGCCTCCTTGGCTGGCCTGGAATTTACAGTGTAAACCAGGCTGGCCTCTAACTCAGAATTCTACCTGCCTGTGCTGAGATTACAGGTGTGTGCCACCTTGTCAGGATTATTTCAAACTACCCCCCACCATTTTTTTTTAAAGATTTTAAAGAATATATCTTGTTAAGTGTGTATAATCACATAGTAAGTTCTAATGTTATTTTCTGTGTGTTATGTACAGTTCAATACATACTTTATTTGCTTACTATAACTTTTTTTTTGAGACAGGCTCATGTAGTTCAAATTATCCTCAGACTTGCTGTGTAGCTGAGGATGAACTTGAATTCTTGGTCCTCTTGTCTCTTAACTACTGAGTACTAGGATTTCAGGCATGTACCACCACACCTGGTTAGTTTGTTTTTGCCTATTTGCAGCTTCAGGTGAAATTCAAACCTAAGATCTTAGCATTGTACAGCCTAACTGGTATGAAGCCCAAAACAAAATCCTTTATAGTCAGTGTTCAGAAGCAGAAATTGCATCCTCGCTACTGTGGGGCCATGACTTGGCAAAGGACCTCTGGAAGAGCGGTCAATGCTCTTGATCTCTGAGCATTTCTCCAGCCCCTAAATTGTTCTCCATATGGGGCTGTGCTTTTCTGCATTTGTGAACAGCCTGCCTCTTTCCCCTTCCTCAACTAGAAACATTTAGGTATTTAAAAATAATAATTTGTATATTTAAAGGTACCTCTGTGTGCTTTCATGATCAGAACAAGCAGTAAAATCATAACTCAGCCTAAGGCATTATGTTGAATGACTCTTAGTCACTTAGGTTTTCAGGTTTTTTATTTCCAACCTGAAGAGACCTTAACTTAAGTATACTTAGTTTGTCTTAGGCCTGACATTGATATTTTCAGTTTTGATCCTTATCTAGGTCTAAAGACACTTGGAAATATTTCATTTTTTCTTTTTAACCTCTTTACATTTCATTTCCGTGAACAAGGAAATACGTTTTCAGAATGAGAATTTGCACAGGCAGGAACATACATGAAGAGTCAAAGGTGCTTCTCTTTTCCCAGGAACTATTATTACGAGTAACATAAATCTGTAGGAAATTATATCACCAGGTGTAGAAAAGACACCAGACTGCTATCTACCCTTTCGGAGGGTTGGGGAATAAGTGAGAGCTTTACATTACTGGGGTGTCACATGGTTATTTTGATTACATTTGTTTGTAACTCTAAAATAAAATAGAACTTTTTTTTCCGATGCTTTGAAAACATTTTTAATGTTTACATTGTCAGATGAACAATGCTACACTTTTTGTTTGTTTGTTTTGAGACAGGGTTTCTCTGTGTAACAGTCCTGGCTGTCCTGGAACTCACAGAGATCGACCTGCCTCTGCCTTCCAGGTGCTTAGATTTAGATTAAAGGCGTGTGCTACCACCTCCCAGCACAATGCTACACTTTAATTATTTGGTAGTTGAACATTTAGGATGTCACTAAGTTTACTTGCAATTATGAATAATTATAAATGATATTATCTTAGGTGTTGTGTCCCCCCCCCCCCATTTTATGTGTATGGGTGTTTTGCCTGCGTGCATATCTTTTTATGTACCACTTGAGTGCCTCGTGCCCTTGAGGCCAGAAGAGGGCATTGGATCCCTTCGAACTGGAGTTACAGATGGTTGTGAGCCCCAAGTGGGTGCTGGGAAGAACAGTCGGTCCTCTGGAAGAACATCCAGTTGTGATCTTTACCACCGAGCCATCTTAGTGGCTCCTCCCTTTTAAAAAAAGTATTTTTCCGAGTGTTTTGCCTGCATATATATTTGTGTACTGTGCTCATGTGGTACCTGTGGAGACCAGAAGAGGGCCTTTAGCTCCTGGAACTAGATTTATGGGTCAACATGGGGGTGCTGGGATTTGAACACAGTTCTATGGAAGAGCAGCTAGTGCTCTTAACCACTGAGCCATCTCTTCAGCCCCCACCTCAGGTTTCTTAATGCAAATATTATAGAATTGCTTGATGAAAGCATGTAGAAATATTTTAAGATGCCTGATACAGGTTTCCATATTGCCCTAGAAAGGTTGTTCAGTGTCTGTTGTGGCAATATGTGAAGAGTGCCATTTCATCTTGCCTATAAGTTCATCTACTCGTCTTTAACAATGGATAGGGAAACAAATAGCCTTTACCTTCCTGGGTTCAAATATCACCTCGGTTAGATGTTACTTCCTATTACTGTGTGCGAGTTGTTTTATACAATACTCTCTGTGTCTCCATGTTTTATTTAATTATCTGTGTAATTGAGATATGAATATCCTTTAAAGTATTTAGAAGAATGCTAAAATACAGTAATCATTTTGTATGTATTTACTTCTTTGTGTTAAGTGCTGACCTAAAATTCATATAATACAAAATAGACTGTGTCCACTATAAGCTTGGCTTTTGTAAGTGAAACTTATGTTTCATTTTAGTTAGAAGAGCCGGAAGAACCTAAAGTGCTAACACCTGAAGAGCAATTAGCAGATAAACTTCGGCTAAAGAAGCTACAGGAAGAGTCAGACCTTGAATTAGCAAAAGAAACGTTTGGTAAGATGGTGGGTGCAATGTTGAGCTACTCCAGGTGAAAAATTGTGCCAGTCTTAATACTAAAAGATCAAAAACCATGTTTTTAAAGGACACATACATTCTTACTGAGATCAGAAAACAGTTTTAAGCTCTTGTTTATATATTTAAGATTACTTGACAAAGTATAGACATGTTTTCAGATTTCTTGAGTAATTTTTTAGAGTACCATATTATTAAATATAAGACATCATTTGTAACATATGCCTATAATCCTAACATTTGGAAGGCTGAGACAGGAGGGTCAGAAGTGGTGGCCAGCTAGGGTTATATAGCAAGACTGCCTCCCAACCCCTTCCAGAAGACATCAGTAGACACTGTAAAGTATACTGTTACCTAAACTTATGAACTGGATAGATTCTGCTATCTACAGCTTTGAAATTAAAATATCGAACTGTCTTTGGGGCATTCTGGTGCCGTAAGTTTAGCTAGGACTTGGGCAGAGCATGATGGTCCATGTAGAATATTCAGTAGTGGCTTTGCCTTGTGTTTAGGGTTGTTTCTTTTTCTTGGCCTTTATAATACTCCATCTTTCAGGACCATCATTTATCTTACAGCTTATAGTCCATCATCAGGGAAGTCAGGGCAGGAACTGAAGCAAAAGCCATGGAGGATTGCTGCTTATTAGCTTGTTCCTCATGGCTTGTTCAGTCTGCTTTCTTACAGTTCCCAGGACCATCTGCCCAGGGGTGGCACTGCCCACAGTGAGCTGGGCTGTCCCACCTAAATCAGTAATCAAGAAAACCACAGCCCAATCTGGAAGGGACATTTTCTCAGTTGAGGTTCCCACTTCTCAAAGGAGACTAGTTTGTGTCATGTTGACTTAAAACTAGCCAGCACACTAAGGAAGATTAAAAGACAACAGAGAAATCCAGACTTCATTTGTCAAGTTTGTCATTACCTGGTGTGAAAAAATTCACCCAACCACCTTCTCTGGAACACAAGAGATTTGCTTGGTCCCCTTTTAGGAAAGTGTGATCATACCCCTTAGTGGGTCTTTAGCAATGTCAGCTGTGACTGTGGGTGTTTCTCCATTGTGATGGTTCATGTGTGTATGCTCAGTGCAGAAAATCTCATATAGGATACCAGCTACAGATTAAGAAGTGAAAAATGAACTAACACAGGCATTGTTTGGTTAATAGGAAATTTTCTGTTTCTTGTACTACAGTGCTGAATCTGTGGTATTGATAGATCACTTATTTGACTTTGAAAAGGGTATGTACAGAAGCATACATTTAACCTAGAATTCTTTTAGGCTAGATTAATTTTTCTCTCAGGTTTTAACACATGGTTACCTCTACTTAATTTTTGGAGTTATTAGCTGATTATTTTTATATTCATCTTTTTTCTTATCCTTTCCCATCTTTGTAAAAAGTTTCTTTTGTTTTTACATTTATTGGGTTTGTGTACTCAAGGATGCCTGTGGAAGCCAGAGGACAACTTGTGGAGTTGCTTCTCTCCTGCCATGGGGGTTCAGGGGATTGAATGTAGGTGGTCACACTTGGTGACAAATACCTTTACCTACTGAGCCATCTCCCACCCCGTCCCTTTCGTCTTTTGTCTTTCTTGGACAGATCTTTTGAGAACATCCTTCTTTGGACAGCTAGTAAATTCTGTGGGTCCCTTTTTTTTTTTTAGCATGGCTTTTGTTTTTGAGGCAGGGTCTCTGTGTGTAGCTCTGGCTGGTCTAGAACTCACTGGGTAGAGCAGGTTGGCTTGGAACTCACAGAAAAGCTTGCCTCTGTTTCCTGAATGCTAGGATTAAAGGTGCTTTCTAACGGTTTATTTAACAAAGGAAACCTGTTTAACTGAAACAGGAATCAAATCACAAAACAAATCCATGACACAGAATTATACGTTTTTAGTTTTTAGTGCAGGGGATTGAACTCAAGGCTTCATACATGTTAGGCAAACACTACCTGAGCTACATTCCCAGCCCATATGGTTTTATTATTCTTTTATTGGTTGCTTTTTTGAGACAGGTTCTTGCCAGGCTGGCCTTGAACTCCTCATCCTCCCAAGTGCTGGAATTATAAGTGTGTATAACTACTCCACTCCATGTGCTTTTTGACTAGTAGTATCTGACAGTACTGAGCAGACAGTGATGAGGGTTATCTGCTCCAGCTGCAGTGTGCTCCGAAGTCAGGGTGGGATTTGTTAAATATGATTTGTTGCCTACAATAAAAATGGAAGCAAGTGAAAAATTGGAGGTTAGTAAAATTCAAGATACATTTTTTTTTTCTTTTTAAATTTGAATTTTGAAGACAACCTTCTGAATTCTGTCCAAAAACTCTAATAGGCCCAGGTTAAAAAACTCAATAGTTTAAAAAGCTTCCTAATGCTGGAGTAGTGGCTCAGTGGGTAGTAAGTCTGACAACCTGAGTTTGATTCCCCAGGACCCTCATTGGTGGAAGGAGTGAAAGTTATCCTCTGATTGCCACATGTTGTTTTTAAAGTCCTGCTTTAGAATAAAACTGATTTAGATAGCAACTTGGTTTATGAACTTTAAAGTTTTTGTTACAGGGAGGGGCATGCAGAGATCAGAAGACAGTTCTGTGTAGTCAGTTCTTTCTCCCCATCTTTACATGGGTAAGCTCTCTTACCCAGGAGCCATTTCACTAGCCCCTCATTGATGAACTTAAAATGTATCTTCCTAATGCTTCAGGTCTTCTTTCCTGCAGGTGTTAATAATACAGGTTATGGAATAGATGCTATGAACCCATCTTCAAGAGATGACTTCACAGAGTTTGGAAAGTTACTAAAAGATAAAATTACACAATATGAAAAATCACTATATTATGCCAGTTTTTTGGAAGCCTTAGTTCGAGATGTCTGTATTTCATGTAAGTGATGCTGATTTCTAGCCCCTTTTGTTATGAATATATTAAGAACACTGTACTTGGGAAAGTGGTTGTTTTTTTTTTTTTAATATAGTTTTAATCCTATATAATGTAGACTTGGGATTTCCTTCTTAGCAGATATTTTTGGAATGTTCTCCAGTTTGAGTATTTGGGGGTGGGGGCAGGCTTCTTTCATTATTGTGTAGGGGCTTCTCAGAGATAGTTGGCTTATGCCATGCTAAAGGACTACAAAGTATCTTTAGAAGGATTGGACTAGGGGCTCCTCAGGTTTAGAGCTCAGTAAGACCCTTAAGAACTGTTGGTTTACAAATGGAGTCTGAGATGCTATCTAAATTGCCCAACAGAACTGGCGCCTTTATGCTGGGACACCACAACAAGAATGTCTAGGGGTGGTGAGGGTGTTAGGACTCGTTGTAGAGTGAGGAAAAGGTCATGATGAATTGGGAGTTGTATTTTCTTTGCGGAATGGTCACTAAGCAGGGGATGCTCAAAGTGAGTGGTAACCCACAGGGTTTTCTTTTTTTTTTCTTTTTTAAAAAGATTTATTAATTTTTATGTATACAGTGTTGTTTGCATGTATCTCTGCAGGCCAGAAGAGGGAGCCAGATCTCATTACAGATGGTTGTGAGCCACCATGTGGGTGCTGGGAATTAAACTCAGGACCTCTGGAAGGACAGACAGTGCTCTTAACCTCTGAGCCATCTCTCCAGCCCAGGGTTTTCATTTTACATGTACTGTTTTTCCTGTGTTTCTTTTGCAGGAACGGGGTTCTGACCAAACCCTAACATTTTCTGTATCTAAGAACTGATTTACTTTAAAAAAAAAAAAAAAAAAAAAAGCTGGAAAAGAAGTCAGTAAAACACTACTAAATGGTGTTGTTCCTGGGCTGGAAAACATACCAGAGGCAGAGGCTTATCATTTGTGTGTTTAATTATCATTGCATGTTCAATGTAGCTGCTACTCAATGACTGTAGAGGCTGTGGTTATTCTCCCCTCTGTTTAGACTTAGCAAAGACGGCAAGCAGCAGTACAAATGCTAAAGAGTTCACAAATACAGGTTTTTTTGTTTTTCAAGATAGGGTTTCACTGTGTTGTGTAGCCTTGGCTGTCCTGGATCTCACTCTGTAGACCGGGCTGGCCTGGAACTCAGAGATCTGCTTGCCTCTGCCTCCCCAGTGCTGGATTAAAGGCGTGCGCCACCACCGCCTGGCTAATTAAAGTTTTTATAGTCATTGAAGTTTACCATTGTACTTTAGTGAGCTATCACTGAGCCTAGCCATAGACTGAACAGTTACTTACCTGATTATTTATGAAGGCGAAATCCATAGTTGTTTTAATGGAGTTACCTAAGTTTAATGACATACAAATGATTTTTTAATAAGGATATCTATTTTGATTTTATTTTTTCAAATGCTTAAAAATTGAAGTTTAGTAGTATGTCTCTCTCTTTTTTAAAGTGGAAATTGATGACTTGAAAAAGATTACCAATTCATTGACTGTGCTTTGCAGTGAAAAACAGAAGCAAGAAAAGGTAAGCGCAAGCAGTACAGAGAAACGACTTACGTTAGGGTGGGGTGGGGCAGAATTCCCTCAACCCAGTAAAGAGCCCTTGAAATTCTGTTAGAACTGAACAGCAGTGTGGTGCCTGCTGTCTCCATTCACAGACATTTGTGTTCTTTTCTGAGACAATAAAAATTGCTATAGCTTTAGCATCTCTTTGAGCGCTTGCTGTGACAGATGAAATGCCCATAGCAGATAAAGGTTCATGAATTTAACTCTTCCTTCATTTTTAGCAAAGCAAAGCCAAAAAGAAGAAGAAAGGCGTGGTTCCTGGAGGGGGATTAAAGGCCACTATGAAAGACGATCTGGCAGATTATGGTGGATATGATGGAGGATATGTACAAGACTATGAAGACTTCATGTGACATTTTACCTTCTCCTGGTGTCTTCTTTCTGTTGCCCACAACCCCTTCAACATGTAGCACAACTTCCTTTCTTTTCAGTTCTGCCAAATGCTACAATCAGAAGTGCAGTATCTTGTGCTGGTTATTTAACCCCTTGACACTCAGGTGCTAATGAGCAAATGAGGGAACTTGGATCTTGTTGCCAAGGGGTTAAAATTGGGAACCTCAGTTGCTACTAAAATCATAGTTTAAAAACAAAAGAAACCTAATAATGTTGTCATTGTTGCTATCTGATTCCATAGCAGCAGTCACTAAATTGGAAACAAAGGTTGCAACATGACAAAAAAATTGTGTAGTATTTACCAGCACCATTCAGTAATACAGCCTTAACCATACCTCCTTGAACTACTTCATAACTTGTCAAGAAAAGCAGTTTGCAGCAAACAAGGGCATGTGGGATGCACCTAGTATTAAAATTGCTTTGTCTTAAAATTGAGAGTGAGGATGTTAGAAACATGTTGTGAAGAGGACTGCTTATCTCAGAGCAAAGATACTCTGGCTGAACAGTACTAGTTTGATACTTAAGATTCTAATGACCAACCTCCACTCTGAAGCTGAAGAAGGTGAACCTCTCCATTATTACAGTGCAAGTGGTGGACGCTCCAGTCATTGACTGTCTAGTTATTTATCGGCCTATCTCTACTGCTGGAGGACTTCAGATGGGGGAGGGAACTCTGTTTCTATTTGCCTGATTCAAGTGTCTGAGAAACAAATCTTTCTGTTCTAGGCTGCAACGGAAAAACTTAACAGGGTTTTGGCATTTCCTTTTCTTTATAAAACATGCTCAGCAAACTGCACCAGTTAACTACAGTTTGGTAAATTGTTATGTTAACAATTATGACATCTGCAATGTTTTATAAAGCAACTAATTTAATAAAGTCACTATTGTGAGGACTTAAATTTTGTGTTAACCTCCCAAGAGATAGTTGAGAGTACAGGATGCAGCTCTTGGGTGGAATTCTCTGTGTACTCACTAAGGCTTAATCAGTGCCTGATGTAGTTACAGCTTTGAAGCAAGAATGTTCGGGGTTTTTAGTTTAGTGTAGAGCAACAGAAGCTGCCTTCCTCTTGTTTATTTGGGAAATTATCTTGTTTAGATGCTAAGGCCCAATTAAGTACCTAGAACTATTTATTTGGAGTATTGGCGCCTACTGCTCACGTTATTACAGTAAACATAAATTGGGTGATCATTTTAAGTAATTTAACCAAATTTGTGGTTAGGTTGTTTTTTTTTTTTTTTTTTTGTCCCCATAATTGTCACAACCAGGACAAAAAAATTTAATTTCTCTTCTATAGGCAATAGGAACCTCAAAGCTCTGTAGACTACTAAGTGGAAAACAGGACCATCTAAATGACTTGAATTAATAGAAGGCCGTGACTACACAGCAATAACTACAGTAAACACTGTTGAAGGCAGACAAGGGCTAAGATCTCCTTAGCAGTAATAATGACAGACACTGAATTAAAACCTATTTTATTATAGAAAGATCAGTTTTCTAACTCATGAAAATGTATCACCTGTTCCTTAACTGTGTAAATAAGATTAAATTGCTTTGAAACTGGAACCTGCAGGCACAGGTATTCTTTAATCACTGTTTCTCCTAATGTAGAAGACATTCTAACAAGCTTCTGATCTTAATACCAATTTCTCCTTCACTCCCTACAGCCACAAATGACTGGTGTTATATTGTGTATTTCTGGGCCTTTTACCTCAAGTGGGGATAAAGATCTCCAAATACTTTATTGCCGTACAGGTACAAAAAACAATCAGGCATCTTTCAGATCTTCTAACCAGCGAGCATATCTTTAAGACAGCATCCTGTTTGAGGGTCCTTCAGAAGCACATTTACAATTTCAAAAAATTTGTGTTCATATGCCAACTTGTAATGCAGGTAGATATCTTCACAATATGAAAGTAACTTCTTCAGGTTCTCTGTGACCCTGTCGGTAGGCTGGTGTTGTTTATATCTACACAGAAATGTGTAAAGTACAGGTTAAATACTGTCTCATCAACAAGGGGGATCATCTCTGCCACCACTATCTGCAGGGGTGTCACAGCTTAGGAAATTATCAAGCTAGTATTGGATTTTGATGAATTAATTTAATTAAAAACAAGTATGTCGCTGGACATTGGTGGTTCTTACCTTTAATCCCAGCACTTAGGAGGCAGAGATAGGCAGATCTGAGTTTGAGGCCAGCCTGGTCTACAGAAGTTCTGGGATAGCCAGGGCTACACAGAGAAACCTTTGTCTTGTCCAAAAAAAAAAAAAAAAAAAAAACCCAAAGCAAAATGTGTCAGCACCCACCTTAATTAACTTTAGTACTACTGCAAAAGACACTTTTGCTAGAGTTTCTGGTTCACAATCAATTTTTTTCCTTTTTAAAAAAGACAGCTTCTCCATATGTAGACCTGACTGTCCTGGCACACACTAGGACTTGAAGCAAGTGCTGTGATTAGAGTCAACTTTAATACTTACTTTTTGGAAATGTCTTCAAATATATTGGGTCTTAGTAACTTTTGCTGTTTAAATTCTTCCAAGTAACTAAAGTCTCCTTTAAGAATCACTTGTTGGTAGAGAACTTCAGCCCAATCAGGAACAAAGTCATAGGCCTCAGCTACAATAGAAGCCTTAAAGGGATGTAAGGGAAGGGAAGGGGGCTGTTAGATCCCATGCTGTGAGAAATTGAAGGCAAAGTCTAGGAAACAGTACTGTATACAGTGAATTATGATCACAGTGTTAAAGGCTATCAGGTTGTCTGGTGTTGGCATTTCCCTCCCATAAAACTCCCTCCGGTGACTTGTTTTTAGTCTTCCTCATAATGGACAGTAAAACTGATGTGAATAATTATTTCCATAACATAACTGTGTGGGAAGCAGGAAAGAGCTGATGCTGGAACATTATTCCCTTTCGTTTTAAAGGACTAGAACCAATCTCTGGTCAGACTTGATTCTCAGTGCTAAGCTGCATGCACCATTCCATGGGCACAGTCTGCAAGATTATTAAAGAGGACAGGCCAAGAAAGTCTCTTACACCAGACAGTGCTGGGAGTGTGCCGTAGATGGTAGAACACTTGGCTAGCGTTTGTGAAGATCTGAATGACCACAAAACACATGCACAGCTAAATTGGGATAGCTAGTTTGCCCTGGGTCTGTCCCTAGCCCCGAGACCTCAGTCACTCAGCCTCTGGGCACCAAGAGTGAGACATACCACAGGATTATACTGGCAGTACTTGTCAGTGTTCTTACCTGGTAGAACCTAGGTAGGGCCATGATACAGTCCATTAGTTTCTGATGGCCCAAGTTGATAAGCATTATGTTCTGACCAGTGTTCAGAAAGTGAATCTGCAGTGTTATCAACTTGGTGAGCCGGTTACAGTGTAGGGCCTGTCGCACACAGGAGTCCTGAGGGACGGGTGGAGGAAGCACAAGAAGGGAGAATTTGATTGTTACCATATCTTCTGTACTTACATACTCTGACCTTGGCTTGACCCATTCCACACTCCTTCTTCACTTGCAAGAGCCCAAGCCAAAGTAATTTCTCCTACTACAGATGCCAGTGCCAGGCCAGAATAACACTGGATACCTTGGCGTAACTCTCCGCTGCATCCAACATCAGAGTCAGGGCTTTAAGCAGGAGTTGTTTTAGTTGGGCTCCATCCTTGAGGCTTTCCTCTGTAGAATAAAGGACACTTGTTATAAAGCTGAGTGACTTCTCAGACCACTCAGTGAAGGCAGCAGGCTAGATGAGAGAAACAGAATCTTGAAGTATATTCATAGGTAGGAATGTTTCACTCAGGCAAGAAATGTCCTTACTAGAAATTAACTCTAGGGTTTGATGGATAACACCCTAGGAGGGTAGTCCTAAGGTTCAGATGCTTCTGTGAACTGCCATCCCCTGCCATCTGGGCTGCTACCGAGTGCCCTTACTCCTCAAGAGCTGGCAGGGTTAGTGTTAGCACCGCTGTGGAGGTGCTACACCTCACTCACCCCAGGGTTGAGACTCAATCAGCTTCAGTTGGATACAGGCCGCTGCCTCGTGATTCTCCCCTATCTCCCGGCACATGCTAAAGCACAGGGCAATCATATTGTGCTTTTCGCTGTCTCCAGGGCGGCAGCGTTTGATGTAGTCTAGCAAGGCTGTCTTCAGGGTGCCACTCTGCCCAGAAAAAAAAAAGGGATATCCAAGGTCTTAACCAGGGATCACAGGGGAGATCAGCTGAGTCCCTTGGTTTTATAAACTGCGGAAAATACCCAAGGAAAGGTAAATGATGAAAGTGACTACAAAATGTTAAGCTGTCTTGAGGATAAGGGAACAGATGTGTCCTTGTTGAGAGTATAAAGGCAGCCGTAAGAGCACACACTGACCTACTATTCTGTTTGCTAGGACTCTATCCTGAAGACACAAGTGTGAAGGTGAATGCAACATTAATTAAAAGCAGCCTGGATGCCCCAAATAAAGGCTAAGAATACCTTGTAGCCATTAAATTGCTGAAGTGAGGCCCCTGCCCCCACTGGGGAATTGAACCCAGGGCTAAGTCCATGCTTTACCACTTAACTGTGGCCTCTGCCACTCAGACTACCTTGACTTGGGAAATAAATAGCCACAGCAGACACTGTAAAAGGAGAACCTCAATTATCCCTTATTTTCAAAGCATAAAAGTTTGCTAAAATGTGGATTTTTATATTTTTGGGGTACATGTGCGAAGAAAAGGGGTACATCAAATCAGCAGTGGCTGTCTCCAGATAGTGGACAGAGGTCTTCCATATTGTTTTCTAAGTGTCTTATATGGCGTATGTATTACTTTTGTAATCAGAAAAAAAGTTATTAAAAAATTTTAAATGCAAAATTGCCTCAAAACAACAATTTTAAAATCTGGGGATCCTGAAGACAGACCTATGAAGGGTCTTGCTCCTTTGTCATCAGCAGGATTGTCTTGAAACAGCCTAATAGATTTTTCTTGACTTTGTATTTTTTGACAGGAGAAATGAACAAAGACAACCCTCCAACCCAAATGCTCTGTAAACACTGGATGAGTGACATACCTCATGTCACGGCATATATGGGGAAAAGAGGCCCAAAGACCCCACACGCCAGGCCTCTGTTTACAAGGCCTTTTCCTGGTTGTTATAAATGGTTCTCTGGCCCAGGTCTATGTATCTGCTTCCTATCTTGGTATTTTTTTGTTTTACTTACTGGCTTTAGAGTGTTTTTTTTCCATGCAATATATTTTGTTCCTATTCTTTTCTCTCCAACTCCTCCTATATCCTCCCTACCCACCCAGCTTCATGTTCTTTCTTTAAAAAAATGTCAAAAAGAAAAGTACCAAACCAAAACTGTGAAGTTTGTTTTGTGGTGACCAAAAACAAAACAAAACAAGCATGGAGTTGGAGTGTGGTTGACAGACCAGCCATAAGCAACTTCTCTCTCCCAGAAGGTGTCAGTTACACATGACTTCCTGGTGGTTTGGGTCCTTTTCCCTTTTTCTGTGCTGGAATTTTGTCTGGTTTGAACTTGGGCTGGGCTGGGGCATGCCTCCAGTTCCTGAGTGTATCAGCCCTGTTAGGTCTGAAAGACTTTGCTCCTTGAAGCTGTCTAACCTTCCTGGCTTTTAAAATCTTCTGCCCTCACTTCAGAATTAGATGCCTGAGCCCTCTGTCAGAATGGGAGACCTGCCCTGGCTCTCAGCATCATATTTTGTCTGAAGAAAAAAAAAAAAAAACCAAAACTCCAGCAATGCTTAAGCACAGCCTCAGCGCTGACAGGTTCTCAAGGGGGTGTGTTCTTACTAGAACAGGCACTATTTTAACAATAGGGTTGTTAAAGGCTGAGACAAACACTTTCTTCAATAGTTAGCATCAGTATCATGACATAGTCTTTGAACTCTGTAGCTTAAGTCACTGGTGATGGTGTGCACCTAGGGAAGTCCTTGGCCTCTATGAACACTGTAGAGCCCTACACAGATACATTCCCAAGAGCAGGAGGGGCTCATACCCTGGAGCTCATTACTAAACACGTACCGGATCTAGCTTCTTCCTCATCAGAACTTCAAAATAGTGTTTTTGATGCAGCAAGTCAAATATGTATGTCATCTCATTGTACCTTCCAATGCCGGTGAGGAGGCGTACCTGAGGGAAAGAGTACTTGAGTTGCTGGAGCCAAACCACTACCATCACCAAATGCCATGCTTCATTCCCTCCCAGTCACTCAACTGAGGCTTCTCTGGATAATTTGGAAATGAATCTTTGGGATGTCATTGGCTGTCACCCCTTGTCCTTTTTTAACTGACTACCAAGTGCTACAAAACGCCTTTCTGAGTGGGTGCCTCCTCTTGTCACCCCTCATCCCACTAAGGTGCATTTTACCTACCTATGTGGGTCAATTCGGGGACACATTATGCTTGAACCTTGTTTGGAGAAGCAGTTCTTTCCCCTCGAAAAGTTGACTTACCTGGCAAGAAGGTACAATAGCCCTGGGACATGGCAGGGGACATCCTGCTGCTCTTTTGGGACACTTACTTTAACAAATCAACCAGGAACAAAGGGCTGAACTGTCTGGCCAGTAATCAAGCAGATGTGGGGATCCAGAGGGCAGAATTGCCCAAGACCCTATCAGCTGTGAGCTGGGGCCCTTGTCTGTTTCTCTTCAAAGCTGCCTCAGGATGAGACTGGGTTTGAGGGGGTCACTCACCACCAGCCCGTACTCCTCGTTGGGAGCCAAGTGGTTATCTGTAAGCATCCGGGCAGCCTGTAGGACTCTGATGATCCCCTCCATGTGGCATGTAAAGGTGAAGCAGTGATGGGCCAGGATCAGGAGCTCTGTGGCTGGGAAGTAGGACATGGATAAGACGGGCTTGTAACTACTGTTGACTTGTGCTTGGCAGGAAAGAGAAGGGCCTGGCAGGGAGTGCCCTGTCTAGAGAGCTCTCATCCTCTGACAGGGTTAACTTAAATAGCAAGAACTGGAAGCAGTTAAAGGTGCTACAACGGTACAAAAGTTTTAGTTATGAGGACTTACTGCAGGACAGCTCCCCGTGGGGGACAGAGGGAATCTTGTCCAGCAACTTCATGCCTACCAGTGTGCGGTCTTGACACACAGAAGTTAGCTGAAGAAATGTCTGGCTTTCCTCTGCTGGGTTGAAAGACTGCTTTTCTCCTGCACAGAAAGATATGGAGACAGGCACTGAGTTTGCCATCAGAGAGCTGGCAAAAGGACCAGAGCATGGGGCCAGGAGGCCAACTTTGCCCAGGCCTGGCAGCAGGAGGGAATGCTGACAGCTCTTTCCATCTGGTCTTAGAGGACAGGGGCATTCTTCAGAGGCAGAACTGTTCTAACCATGATCATAAAACAATACAGAGCAATAAGATGAATGTAAAGGATTTTTTTTTTTTTTAACAATCTGGAATTTTGAAAGGACAACATACAAGCTGTGTATGACTGTAACATTCAAATCTTTAGTACTGGGAAACAGTGCTGTCCGAGGTTGGGGAGGTCTGGAGAGAAGGATACCTGTTCCCTCTGATGAGGCCAGCAGCTCTCGGGTCACCTCTTCAGCCACTAGTTCAGCCACAGTGTCTGGCTCAAGGCCCTGCGTGCTAATGAAGACTTGGGCTTGTCTGCATCGGTCAGGCCGCTGAGAAGCCAAGATTGTCCGGAGCGTGGCTTCACTGTCCCTGGCAGCAATATCTGCATAGGAGCAGCCCAACTCCTAAGTGGAAGATAACAGGAGCAGAGTCATTTTTTAAGCAAAAAGTAAGAGAACGCATTCTGAAACGTGTGGGCAGACCACTGCTGCCTGAGCTTAGCAATCCCAGAATCCCAGAAGCAGCCAGTAGTGTGCCTTCTAGTCTTGCTATTTTACCAACTCAGGTTCCTCACCTCGTGATGAACACTGGTCTTTCAATCATACAGTGCAAAGGAGTGGAATGAAATGTGAAAGACCCTTTATTCCTGGAGCATAAGCTGAGGCCTAAGTCTCCAGAGACCCCAGTCTAAGGCAAAGGGCTGCACTGCTCAGCCTTGTTTCCCTCATATCTTTGCACTTTTTGACTGTTTTTCAACCAGCACAGGGCCACATACAAATCCTGGCTGCTCTGGAGTTTTTGCAATAAGGGGATGAAGCAGGAGACAGGGTCTCACTACACAGCCCAGGCTGGCCTCAAACTCCTGGCAATCCTGCCTCGGTATCCCAAGTGCTGGGATTAAAGGCTTAAGCCGTCTCTCTTTGTATGCATCAAATGTTATATGTAATGTTCGAATCATAAAGCAAAATCATGAAGTCTAGAAGGAACTCATGTTCAAATCACTATTTATAGAGAAGAGCCAGGAGCCCATGGAAGGTAAGTACCTTGCCCTACGTTTCGGCTGATTGAGCTACAGCCAAGACTCAAACTGACCTGGCATCCTCCGCACTCGTCCCCAGAAGGGCCAACATCTTGACAAGGGCCTTACGTACAAGTCATAGTTCCCTGTTTTCTCGTGGCTTTGGGGATCCAGGGACCCTGCTCATGCTAGGCACACACTCTACCCCTGACTCTTTCACAATTATCATCTCAAGAGCTGCCACTGCAATGTCCGAAGTACCCCGACTTCCCACTTCCCTTTCAGACAGTGCTCCTGTGGGGATCCCCCTCTTGCACATACCTTGGCAAGTTCATACAGACAGAGCACCTGCCGGCAGTAGTTCTTCCCATGGAGGCACTGGCTTGTGAGAGCTCGGAGATTCCTTGCCACTTCATCCGTAGATGGCAGCATCATAAATGACTGACTATCCAAACTGGAAGCTGAAAGCAAACCCAAGTCTGAAGGGAGCTTTAGGCTGGCCTCTCCCGAGCTCCCCATGACTTTATCACTCTAAAAAGCACTCCCCTCTCCCCTGAACTGAACTCCCATGATGCTCCTGGGTCTAGGGCCATTCTGACAGAGCCCCACTTAAACTTGGATCACCACCTTTCAGGAAATCCAGCCATGATTTCTTCAATGATCTCACACTACGTCAGACTCAAAGCTTCCTGCATACTCTAGAGGTCAGCACCAAGACACTGTCAGACCCCTCTGCTCCTGAATTCTGCCTCGGTTTGCAGAGCCAACACATCTCCTGATCTCCAGACTATCTCTCAACCTCCTTGGTCCTCACTTCACCCTGCTTTGCCCCCGGCTGCCGGCCTCCCTTCTCCTTCAAATTTCCTTCACAGTCTTATTCTGGGTTTTTAAAAAGGAAATCGTAAGGCCAGGCATGCAGCTCAGTGGTAGGTAGAGTGCTTGCCTTAGGTACAATCCCAGCACTGTAAAAATCCCAAGCCCTAGCCTGAATTAG
>CABHPR010130151.1:3352-15456 GCA_902168415.1 Peromyscus melanophrys | reverse complement strand
ATGGGGTCAGAGACAGAACAGCCACAATATTAAACATAGAGGTTAGGCAGTGGTAGCACATGCCTTTAATACTAGCATTCCAGAGACAGAAATCCCTCTGGATCTCTGTGAGTTTAAGGCCACATTGGAAACAGTCAGGCATGGTGACACATGCCTTTAATCCCAGGGAGTGGTGGTAGAAAGCAGAAAGGTATATAAGGCGTGAGGACCAGAAACTAGAAGCATTTGGCCTGGAGAAGCATTTGGCCTGGTTAAGCTTTCAGGCTTCTAGCAGCACAGTTCAGCTGAGACCCATTCTGGATAAGGACTCAGAGGCCTCCAGTCTAAGGAAACAAGACCAGCTGAGGATCTGGCGAGGTGAGGTGGCTGTGGCTTGTTCCGGTTCTCTGACCTTCCAGTGTTCACCCCAATACCTGGCTCAGGTTTGATTTTATTAATAAGAACTTTTAAGATTCATGCTACAGACCCCAGTGAATCTTCACCTTGCAAACAGTTGCTACAATTTTCCTAAAAGAAATACGCTCCGTTTATCCATCCTTTGAATTCCCTTCAATGACTCACTCTTTACTTCAGGATGTGGTTTGAAATTTGCACCTTATCTACAGTCTGAGGTTAACGCCCCACACCCCTTGTTGTGGATACGTGTCCCCTAAACGTTCATGTGTTAAAGATGGTATTGGGAATTGATGGAACCTTGAAGGGGTGGGGTTTAGTGATAGATCCCTGGGTGCCTCGAGTTGAAGGGAATTGTGGGACTTGAGCTCTTCATCTTCGTCTTTTAATTCCTGTTCATGAGGTAAGCAGTTTTTTCTTTGTGTTCCCTATGAGTGCCATTGGCACGTTCACCCTGCCCAGTGCGGCAGGCCTGGCCGACCTTGGAGTAGGACCACCTGAGCTGAGCCAAAATAAATAAACAATAGGCTTAATACAAGCCCCCTATCAGATACGTGCACTGTAGCTGAAGTTTTCCTGTGTCCCGGCCTGCCGGCAGTTGGGACAAATCTCTCCCACTCGCGTGCCCCAAGTAAACACACAGAGACTTATATTACTTATAAACTGTATGGCCATGGCAGGCTGCTTGCTATCTGTTCTTATATCTTAAATTAACCCATTTCTATAAATCTATACCTTGCCACATGGCTCATGGCTTACCAGTATCTTTACATGTTGCTTCTCATGGTGGTGGGTGGCAGCGTCTCCCTGCCTCAGCCTTCCACTTCCCAGAATTCTCCTCTCTCTTTATCCTGCCTACACTATACTTCCTGCCTGGCTACTGGCCAATCAGCGTTTTATTTATCAATCAGTCAGAGTACCCCCAGCAGTGTACCTTGCATTTCTTTTGCTGTCTTTTTTTTTCTTTGGTGGTGGTGTTCGAATCATACGTTTTTTTAAAAAAATTGGGTGAGGTTTATCATTTTTTTTCCCTATTCCTTGTGTCCTTGGCATTACACCTAAGAAACCATTGCTTAATGCCAGCAGAAAACTTTTCATGTCTGTCTTCTTTCCTTGGCCTTTTTCTTTTCAATTCCAAGTAGTCATAAAATCATTGTAACCACACTCGTACAGGGCCAGGGTCAGGCTTATAAAACAGGGTGCCTAGGTCAAATGGGTCATTGTTATATGTGTGCTTGGAAGTGGGGTGAGGGCGACGATGTCTACATGCCCCGCCAGTCTTGGTGAGGTATTTGTGAAGCTCTATTAATAAAGATTTAGCTTCATCTGCCTATTGTAGGTTCTTGTAGACTTTGTACTTTTTTGCTAATGTTCAAGGAACACCATATAAATTAACTTGTGCTTGGAATGTTAGACTGTGGTTTAATCTTGTGTGTAGTAGAGATCTACAGAAGATGTGAGTGAAACTCAGGGTGTGTAGCTCGGTAGTTGAAGGATCTCTAACATCCAGCCAATGCCGAGTGAAAGTTTCAAATGGCAATCAGTAATCTTTCTTATTTCACATTTTGAAATATTAGATGTTTGGGGCATATTTTTCTGCTGTTCCTCTTAGTGCCAGTTTAAGGAGTTGCTAATTGTCCATTCTTGCTGGAAAGTACTGATTTCCATTTGAATATAACAGTCTTTTTACTAAAACTTTCCTATGGTTGATTCGAGCAAAGACAGAAGCCTTCTGTTTGTGGACTGAATGTTCAGCCAGCCGTGACGTAGCCACTATTATCAATGAAGCTTATTCATCACTTTCTGCACTAGTGCATTGTACGGGCCTTGCAGAGGGTCTGGGGGACTTAGAATGCAGCCCCCACCCCCACCCCACTCCATACACTCTTGGCATTAAGTGAGTTTGTTCTATATCTTTCCTAGACCTTGTGTATAATTAGATCTTTTGTTTTCTCTTGATTCCCAATAGTGTTTTGCAGATGCTGGGCACTGATTGAGAATTTGTTCATTTTTCTAAATTAAAAGAAAAGGGCAATTAATGCTGTTGGGAGATAATTTTGTTCTGCTCTTTTTTATGTGAACATTTATATCACAGGGCTGTTTTATAAGATGTAGGGAATATTACGTTTTTATAGAAATAAAATGAAGTGGCCATTGATGATCTTAGATTAAAAGCTTATGAGTTTTTGAGCAAATTTTTCTCAATATTTAGTTTTGCACATGTCTTGAACAGTGAGTTAACTCACAGGTTAATTGCAGAATTTTACTTTCGCAGATCCAGCTGTGGAAATACAAAAGGGCTTATTCTACTTCCTGACTGGAATGCCATAGAAGTTACCAAACTAAGTCTTTGTAAAAATCATGTGCCCTGAAATATGGCAGCTGCTTTCTCTGTGTGCTTTATGACAGCCAATCTGCCATCACACAGATACTGAGCCTGGCCACACAACAGTGTCAGGACAGTGGCAGTCCCTGTGTGTTAGCTGTGGGTGAGGGACAGTGTATCACTGTTGGTCCAGTGTTAATGACCAAACAGTAATAGATTTTTTTTCCTTCTAACCATCTGTTTCATTTTAAAAATTATTCCATGAAAATGGGAGTCTGCTTGCCCTACATTCCCTATTCCCAGTTCTTCTCAAGCACCTTGGTTACAGGGTCCTCCGTTCTCAGAAGACACGGTGGGCTTGGGGTGGGGATGTATTCAAGAGTATCAGAGTTGTTGGTTTTGTTTGCGGGAAATATGTTGTCTGTGGGGGCATTCAGGAAACACTCACCTCCTTCAGAGGAACCCTTCCTTCCCACCCTCACCCCCATCTGTAGAGATTATCTGAGCCCACAGAATTTGCCTGGGTTGAAAATGAATCTCAATTTGTTACAAACTCCAGCAGCCACCTGAAGTCCGCTGAGGTCCCCAGCTGACTTCTGGGGGACCAAAGAGAGCACCAATGAAGGCTATTCTTAGTTCCCTAAACCTTTCACGTGTTTATAGAACGTGCAAAATAAACGTGTTAGCTGTAAACCCTTCACCTAGTCTATTTCTGTCTACCACTTTAAGGCAATTAAAGCCTGAGATGATTTTAGAATTTGTATTTTACCACTTATGTGTCACAGTTCTCGTGGCAAGTCTTATATTTACTGAACTTTGACATTTTCATTTAGGATTTGCCATATTTCCTGTTGTCTCAGAACATGCTTATCCTCCTCCATTAATTATTCCTGATCCCCCTGAGTGCACACGATCAGGCCACACACTGAATTTAGTGAGCACCTGTTCATTTGCAAATCCGGATCCATATTGATAAGAAGGCCGGGATGCATAATATATGAAAGATTTCTTCTAGTCGTTCTCAGCTATTTTCCTTAACACACCCATGATTCTTTGTAACTTGATTATTCTGGTATGGCCATGATTGATCTGTGGCTCTTGTTCCCCTTCTCCCATCAGATCTGCCCACCCTGCTGCCACAGTGACTCCAGTAAAAACACAAACACATCCTCCTCCTGCGTGTAGAAGTCTTGAGTGCTTCCTGTTGGATTTCGAGAGAGCCCAGAGCCTACATTGTGGAGTTGCAGCACTGTCTTTTACTTAGCTCCTGTGCCCTTTCGCTGTCTGCCACTGCGCTTTCACTTATGATCTGTGACTGTCCCCTCCGCTGGTCTGACCCTAAGTCTTGTCAGATTTCCACCTTCTCTCATCCAAGCTGTCTGGAAAGCCTTTGCTCTTCCTCTGCTCCTTGAAGTTCGTATCTTCCTTGGAGCGTCTCAGGCAATTTCCGTCCTTGTGGGCTGATGTTGTGGAGCAAACCCACGACTGTTACATCACTTACTGCATGGCTACTCAGTCCGCGTGATTTTGTAAAATGCAATAAAAATTAGATAGTAGAAAAGTGAAATGTAAAACAGACACCAAAGAAGCATCATTCCAAAAGGTATTAGCTTCAAATAATCCCAACTTACCGATACAGTGCCATAAAAGTTTTTAACATGCTTAATGTCAATCTTTCTACTTTAGTGATCTGCTTGTAGCCAGTAACAATTCTCAGGCCAGCCATGGTCCAGCACTGCTGGTTAATGCTGAGAAAGTGGTTTTCTTATTTACCGTTATTCACCAGACAGGGTCTGTGTCTTGATCTTGCGTGTTACGTGGTTTCCCACCTTTAGTTTATTCCCCTCAAAACATTGGGTCTTAAAACAGTACCCTGCACAGTGAATCAGTAAAGGTTGGTTGATTGAGTTGAGTGGAGCATGACTATCCCAGTTGGCTTGCATATTAGTTGTTGAGTGTCTTGGAACAAACTTTAGTTTATAGGAATATTACTTTAAACTTCCTGATGCTGTGTTGTTAAGGAAAGGGCTCCCTAACTCAGTCCACAGCCGAGGCAATTTTGTTTGAAAATGCTTTAGTTTTAGTAGCCTCTAGCAATTGGAGTATATAGGCAAGTGACATCACTAGATTGTTAGCACGGTGATGAAATACTTGTTTACCAAAGGAGAGGCAGTTAGAACCAGTGCCCCTTGGAAGCAGCCTTGTAGCAGATAGTTGATTAAGAAAAATACTGCCTGACAAATCCAAATGAAATGCTTTTTATTTTTTGGGTTTCACTGACAAACCATGGGCGGTTGCTCTGCATCCTTCAGTTTTTCACCCTGGGAACAGCCAGACCCCACTGGTTCAAATGTTGTTAGGATCCGCACTCATTTATTTATTTATTTTTATTTATGTGTGTGTGTGTGTGTGTGTGTGTGTGTGTGTGTGTGTGTGTGTGCCTGCTTGTCTGTATGCACACCACATGTATGCTATATATGCTGAGGCCAGAAAAGAGCATCCGATCTGGCACTGGAGTTATAGCAGCTGTGGGCCATGTGATGTACATGCTGGGAACTGAACCTGGGTCCTTTGCAAGAGCAGCAAAGGCTTATAACCGTTGGGCCATCTCTCCAGGCCTAGGGTCTTCATTTTTTTGAAAGCTGTATTCCCAGACTCAAGAGCCTATACTTTTTGCCCTTTCCTCTGATTTCAGAACAGTGTTCTGCTGTGGTGGGAGGCATGGGGAAAGGGAATTCAGCCCAGGGTTTGCTACTAGCTGACTTCGCTCACTCACACCCTCGTTTGAAATTCAAACTAAATTGATTCTGTTGTTTTAAACTTCTCCTGGGCTCCAGGGCTCCAGGTCACCTGCCTTGCCTTTCTTTGCTCACTTAACTCTGGCTAGTGATCTTTGTGTACTATCATTTATATAGTGTGCTAACTTTAGTAGACCGCTTTGACCTTATCTTTGATTCTCACTCCTCCGCCCAGTATGTCGTAGTTTCCTCATATTCAGCTCATCTGTTTTTCACTCCATGTCTCAACCCCTGGTCCATTAATGTTGGCTGATTTGTTAAGCTGAACTGTGTGAGGCTTTGCTTCAAAGTTTGGTTTAGCAGTCTGCCTCTAGCAGGTGGGAAACTGACGTACATGGGCTGTGTGTTTGAGTCCCGATTAATACATTATTGAGCTGTTTCAGCTTAGAAAAGTTCCAAAGCCCAGTTGGAGTGATGTAAATAGTCATATGCCCATGCAAAACAAAAGAGCATTGTTTTTGTCCATTCATTGTTCTTAGAAAGGTCTCATTAATTATTAGCCCGATGGAGGATAGGAGTTGGTATTTCTCTGTCTGTGCCTTCTTGGCCTTTGGCAGCAGAGAAAAGGATGTGAATTCTGCCCACAGACTGTCCGCCCTGCAAGGCTGCCTGCCAAGCGTCACATGCCTGCTGAGTTGATGCTGCATTCTCTTTCCTCCTTTGTATTTCTCAAGGCTACTGTTGTTGGCCTTTCTGCCTGGTGTCCCTGAGTTATAGCCCTTTTAGTTCTTTGAGTGATGAACTCCAAGCATTGTTGAGCAACCGAAGCAATCTTTATGGGGTTTAAATTACCTTCACTAAGGAAGCCAGGCATGCTCCTGATGGCTCGGTGGTACCAGGCTGATCTTCTAGGATGGCATGTATTACACTTGTTACAGCCTTGGTCCTGAAACTTGTGGCTACAACTAATACCAGCTTATGGTCCTCAATACTCACAATTTGCTCCCTGGTGTTCCAACCCTCCAGAGAGAGAGGAGGCAGGGAGGGGGAGGGAAGAGGATTTGAGTAGTGTTTGAGGCCTGCTGTCTCACCACAAGTCCTGGAGGAAGGGGTCTTCTTCTTCTGGAAGGAGCACATGAAATAGTTCTCACAGTTAGCTGACCTTGCCTTTTCAGGCCCACATTCCATCTTCTATTTCATTTGTGCTGTCTTGCCTTCTCTTTGTAACAGCTCATATACACAAATGTCCAAGCTTGGAAGGAGGATGGCCAGGCATTGTAAATGAGCTTCTTCCCATTTGCTGCCTCACGTGTTTGTGAAATGATTTGTAAGAGTTTCGTGAACCGTTGTCTGATGGAATGGAACTAATTAATGCTTAACTTCTCTACCTTCTAACCTCAGCTCACCTTTATACTGTGTTCTAGCAACAGCTGTGGTCTTAGGTGACCCCATTACCCAGAGTTACCTATTTTGCTGATGAATGTGGAGAACAGAGAAAACTGAGGATAGGAAAAACCTCAGAACATTTCTCTTTCCTTATTCTTTGTGTTGCTGTTTCTTTCTGTGCATTTTATATAGTCCTCTCTTTCTGAAGTGGGAAGCTCTTGAACTTATGTAAGACTTAGGTTTCAACACTCACCACGGGGCTGTAGTTACCTCTCTCTGGGATGCAGCCCTGACTTAGTGGTTCCCCTAAGTACTAAGCAGAATGGTGGCACAATGCCCTGCTAGGCTGGAAAGATCTAGGTAAAGCCTCCTTTCATTCTCCTGCTGACCATACAAAATATTATGTGATATAAATCTCTCCGCTGTATCTTTATAGAAAAGCAAGATAGATTGTTACACATTATGTCAAGTGGAAGGTGAGGTAGTTAATGAATACAGTTCAGCTTAGTGCAGTAGTTATCGCACATCAGGCACTATGGACAGAGAAGGTAACTTCCCTGCCCAGTTAGCGAGCTGATGAATAATGCAGATTGGCCAGTAGATGTTTTATGTGGGAGTGCCGGGTGCTGAGTAGGCATGGCTGCTTTCCACTGCAATGAGCATGGGAGAAAACTTGCTGTTGGGAAGTGGAAGAGGAGCGAAGTGAGCAGAGGCAAGGGTCAGGGAAGAGTCCTGGAAGAGGGCTCTTCTGCAGCCTGGCTTGTGGAAGAGGGAGCACGTTCTAGCACAGCGAACCATCTAGGACATGAGGGAAGATAAAAGAAAAAAAAAACATAGAGTCACCAACAAGAGCTGCCATGCGTTCATCAGCTTAACTGTAGGGAGTGAGGTGGCAAGAGATGGAAGATGAAGCTGTTAATGACAGACAGGCACTGGGGCATGGAAGGCCTCTTTGTCATGCTAAGAAACTTGGTTTATGTCCTCTGGAGAATGGAGGCTATTCATTCCAAGCCCCTGTACTGGTTTGTGACAGGATCTCGTTTGCATTTTGTAAGAATTACTCTGGTGTGGGGCACAGAGTGTATTGGAGGGGGAGGGAGGCACATTGGGGGAAAGGCATGTTATGCTTGTACAGAGGTGAGGAGGGTGAGGAGGGTCTGGCCTGAGGCACTGATGGACTGCAGGGATGAAGAGGAGACTTCACTGGGAGTCATTTCGGTTATCTCCATTGTAAGGGGTCCGAGTGGCAAGGATGAGTCTCTCACGTTCTTGTTTGGGGTGTTGCTAATTGAAATGGTAAAAGAAAGATGGGATTTGGGGAAGATGATGAACTGGGGAGGGGGTAGACTCGAGGGGAGTGTGAGAGTTCATCTCACTTGTCAGTTTGGCAAGATCTAGAATTACCTGAGAGATACTATGCCTCTCAGGAATTATATTTATTGAATCCATTGAGATGGGATGACTGCCCCACTGTGGGTGGCACCATTCCCTGCACTCATCCTGGGCTGACTAGAGGAAAGTAAAGGAGCCACAGAAGGCCTTGGTTGCTTCTTCAGGCTGCAGCTGCCTTCACTTCTCTGACATGAGGTACTGAACCTTGAACTGTGGGCTGGAATAGACCCTTCATTCTTGAAGTTGTTTTTACCACTGCAACAGGGGAAAGAAAAAAACAAAAACCAAAAAACCAAACAAAAAACCAAGATAGGGGATGAATACCAGCAGCCAAGCTTGATACGTGGGCTGGAGGCTTAATGGAGGTCAGGGCTAGAAACAGCCTTTGCTTTAATCTTAATTGATAAGAATGTTAGGATCAAGTGAAAGGAACTCCTGTCCCTACGCTGTGGCAGAGTGATAAATACATAATCTATCACAAATGAAGCTCTGCTGGAAATTGTCCAATAGATCTCTCCTCCATCCCACCCGCGTTCTTTCTTTAGTGGAGATGGACCATCAGTGCCTCCCTTTTCTCTGTAAATTCCCATTGTGCTTTTCTGGTCGACGTACAGTTTTTGAAATGAGGTAAGATGGAGTTTTGAAGGGTGTTACATTTTAATGTGATTTTATATAACTCGAAGCTGCATTTTAATGTGGCTCAGCATCTTCCAGTGATTCTGGGAGTACTTCCAAGCAGCTATTATTATTATTATTATTATTAATTTTATTATTAGTCCCTAGACAAAAGTTTAGAGAAAATTATTAGCCAAGCAAGGAGGCCTTTTCCATGTTGGGGTAACTGTAAGCACCCCAGATCTTGTGCCCCAGCTTCTCACTAATGATCTCCTGGAGGTTTTGAGGCCTTCAGTCTCCCAGTGCCTGTGTGGCAGATTTATCTTCCACATCTTCATCATTTCCTACATTATTCCCTTTCCCCCTTATTTCAGAGGAGTTTAGCAAATCACAGCCTTAGTGTTGATATTCTAATGCTTTATAGTCAACATATGAATCGATAAGAATATGTTCTTATCAGCACCAAGGTTCTTAGCAGCTGTTCCCTTCCTAACATTTTCTGTTTGAGTAGAGATGGAAAGTTCAGCCCATCTAGCTGGGCTCCATTTACACTGTGACTTCACCTGTCATTCATTCATTCATTCATTCATTCATTCATTCATTCATTTATTCATTCTTTCCATCTCTCTGTTTCTTGTCCTTTTTTTCTTTTTTTTCTTCCTTTGCTTTCTTCTTCCCCTTGCTCTTTTTTTTTTTTCCCCCGAGACAGGGTTTCTCTGTTTAGTTTTGGTGCCTGTCCTGGATCTCGCTCTGTAGACCAGGCTGGCCTCGAACTCACAGAGATCTGCCTGGCTCTGCCTCCTGAATGCTGGAATTAAAGGCATTCACCACCACTGCTTGGCGTACTCTCTCTTTTTTTTTTTTTTTTGTTAGTTCAGTTAGTTCTTTTAAAAATATTTATTAGTATGTGTGTGTGTGTGGGGGGGGGTGTGTGCCAGGGTGTACATGTGGAAGCCAGAGGACAATGTATGAGAATTGGTTTTCTCCTTCAACCATATTGACACCAACGTTCAGATTCAGATTGTCAAGGTTGGTGGCAAGTACCTTTACCTGCTGAGCTATCTCACCAGACCCTCTTCTCCCCCCCCCCCCCCCCGGAGCTGAGGACCAAACCCAGGGCCTTGCACTTGCTAGGCAAGCACTCTACCACTGAGCTAAATCCCCAACCCAAACCAGCCCCTCTTTTTTATTTCTTGTGTCTACTAGGTTAAAAAGTGCTTTATGTCTGATCACCCCTCCCCTTTCAACCCAATTACATCTGGTAGGTCCGTATATTATTCTTGCCGTGCAATCAACCATCATTTTCACAGTTACGTCTTAATTTTCCGCAGCTTTGATTGTTAAAAAGGACAGATAGTTTCTGAATCTCAGCTAAATCTGGAAGCTTGCAACCCCAATTAAGATTAGTCACCAAACAAATGAATGAGTAAAATGAAGTTAGCTTCCAGTAGGTGACTTAGGGACTCGGGTTTGTGTCTGCTCTGTTTAGTTGGAGCAATAGTAAGCTACAGTTAATACTTGCTGAGAGGCTGAGGCTAGATAGACCCAGGTTGAAATCCCAGCTGTGTGAGGTTATTTCTTCTCTCACGTCTGCTTCCTGATTTATTTATCTAGAGTAGTAATATCTACCAGGCTCACTAAAAATACTTCCCTTCATTTCGATTTTTCTGTCTCATTTCTGAGTTTGTGTTCACAAGACTCAAGGTTTATTGAAGTCTTTTTTTTGGTAGGAAAATCCTCTAGATATCTGAATGCCAGTTTCCTTAGCAGTGTGAGCTTGTGTACCTTCCGTGCTTGGGAAGCAGCATGGCAGCGTCTGTTCTGCGGCACGCTGCTTCAGTTGACTCTCAGAGAGGCCACTTAATCTCTTAGGAGAGTTACTTAACTCCTTGGGCCTTAATTTCCTTATTTGTGAAATGGAGATGGCAATAACACTTATCTTATGGAGTGGTTGTGGTAAAGACATTAATGCTTATAAAGCTTGCTGTGCACACAAGGCGCAGAGTACCTGGGTGGGTCAGAGACAACGCTGCATGTTCCTTTAGTCTTGTTTTCCTCTTAGAGCCACACAGCAGCCGTATCTTCCGGGTTTCCTTGCAGTTATACTGGGGCCGTGCACCTGTTCTATCTGGAACTGTAAATGAGGTAAGGGGATGTGGGGTGTCATTTATGGGCAGAGTGCTGCTGTGTTCATTGTGGAGAACGCATGTTGAGATGCAGATTCACAGGATGATGATTGACCGGGTTCCTACGGAGTTGTGTGGGCAGTGAGGTCATGGGCCATGTCAAATGGTTGTATCTGGCAGTGCCAGGAAGAAGGTGTATAAGGCAGACATCTAGGTTAATGGCAGGGGTAGCCATGGGGAGACAGATAACCAGAAAGTATGTGAAGAGACCATGCCTTGCTATTGCTGTGATAATTACGACATGTTTAAGAGGGCTGCTGAAATGCAATAAAACTCTTAGACTTCACTACAGTGCAGGAGGAGGTAGGCAGGTCCTGCCTGAGCACCTCCACCCCCATGGGCATAGCAATATGGTCCTTGAGGACCATCCCTGGTGAGTCACAAAATGCTGTCACTGTCCTGGAGCCCTGACACATGATGTGAATCAATAAGTACTTCCCACTCTTGGGAAACAAATTCTCAAGTATTGTTAAGCACCTAACAGGAAAATCTGCCTTCTGCAAATGTTCTTAGTGTCAATTTTCTCTTTTTTAATTTTTAATTATCCACACACTTCTCAGGTTGACACACTATGACCCCGAATAAGGAAATACTGGGCTGGAGAGATGGCTCAGTGGTTAAGCACACTGGCTGATCTTCCAGACGACCTTGGTTTGATTCCCAGCATCCATACACCAGTTTACTACCTGTTTGTAACTCCAGTTCCGGGGGATCTGACACCTTCCCATAGATATACATGTAGACAAAACACCAATACACATAAAATAAAAATGAATACGTCGTTTTAAGAAATTAAAACAAAAAAAAAACCCAAAATAAATTCTGAGAAAAATACAGCCCAAGTATTAAGGCAAATGACTTAGAGGTCTAAGCCAGGCCAGCTTCATGTACATATTCAGGTAAGAATGGGAAAAAAAGCCGGGCGGTGGTGGCGCATGCCTTTAATCCCAGCACTCGGGAGGCAGAGACAGGCAGATCTCTGTGAGTTCAAGGCCAGCCTGGTCTCCAAAGCGAGTTCCAGGAAAGGCGCCAAAGCTACACAGAGAAACCCTGTCTCGAAAAACCAAA
>CABHPR010130150.1:0-45570 GCA_902168415.1 Peromyscus melanophrys | reverse complement strand
TTATTCATAATAGCCAGAATCTGGAAACAATCTAGATGTCCTTCAACCAAAGAATGGGTAAAGAAAATGTGGTACAGTTACACAACAGAGTATTACTCAGCAGTTCAATAAAATAATATCATGAAATTTGCAGGCAAATGGATACAACTAGAAAAAAAATCATCTTGAACAAGGCAACCCAAACCCAGAAAGACAAACATGATATATACTCACTCATAAGTGGGTATTAGCTCTTAAGTAAAAGATAATCATGCTGCAATCCACAGCCCCGGAGAGGCTAAGTATCAAGGAAGGATCTATGGGAACACATGCATCTCCTCGGGAAGTGGAATAGAATAGATTCTGTGGGTAGACTAGGGGTGAGTGGGGATTGGAACAGGAGGGATCAGGTGGAGAAGGGAGGGACTGAACGAGAGAGTACAGTGAGAGACAGCTGGAAATAGGGGGACGTCTAGAGGGCAATGTGGAAACCTGGTGCAGTGGAAATTTCTTGGAACCTATGAGGGTGACCCTAGCAAGGACTCCTAGTAATGGAGGATATGGAGCCTGAACCAGCCATCTTCTATAACCAGGCAAGGCTTCCAGTGGTGGGACTGGGACACCAACACTGCCACAAAACCTTGGACCCAAACCCTATCCTGCCTGCATGATGTGCTGGGGCAATGGTGGCTCAGAGCTTGTGGGAGTGGCCAACCAGTGACTGGTCTAATTTGGGAGCCCATGCCAGACAATGCCTGGATGGCCAGGAACCAGAAGCAGGGTGGTTCAGATTCCTAGGGTAGAACCAAAAAAAAAAAAAAAAAAAAAAGTCAATGAAATGATTCTAATGATATTCTGCTATACTCATAGATAGGCACCTAGCCCAAATTGTCATCAGAGTGGCTTCTTCTGGCAGCTGATGGGAGCAGATGCAGAGACCCACAGCCAAACATTAGGCAGAACTCTGGGAAACCCGTAGAAGACGGGGAGGAGGAGGAAGGATTGTGGGAGCTAGAGGGGTCAAGGATACCATGAGAAAACAGCCCACGGAATCAACTAACCATGGCTCATAGGGGATCACAGAGACTGAAGCGGCAACCTTGGAGCCTGCATGAGTCTGCGCTAGGTCCTCTGCATATATATTGTGGTTATTTAGCTTGGTGTTTTTGTGGGACTCCTTAACAGTGGGATTGGGTTGTGTCTCTGACTCTTTCTGCCTGCTCTTGGGACCCTTTTTCTCCTACTGGGTTGCCTCACCCAGCCTTGAGATGAGGGTTTGTGCCTAGTCTTATTGCATCTTGTTATCCATGTTCGGTTGATATCCCTGGGAGGTCTGCTCTTTTCTAAAGGGAAATGGAGGAGCAGTGGATCTTGGGGAGAAGGGATTCAGTGGTGGGAACTGAGAGGAGTGGAGGGAAAGGAGATGGAGATGGGGATATTGTAAGAGAGAAGAATAAATAAAAAGAAAAAAGGTTAAAATGAAAAAATTCCTTTCATAATAACTGAACTGTTTCTGTTTTTATAGCATCCTTATGGATTTGAGAGTTAATACAGAATTTTAGAACATTAATTTGAATTTTTAAATCAGAGCTTCTAAAAATTATGACTATTAGAAATGTGTCATAAAACAACTAAATGTTACTCTGATTCCCATCTCCCTGATATTAGACCTTATTGGGTACTGTATGGCACTATTATCACTTGCATATACCAACCTCTGCCTCCCTCAACCTCCGTATTTCACCTTCCAGTAGGGTTTTCTCCACTAATAATACTTGAAAATCAGCTTCCATCTGTTTATATTTCTAAAGACAAATGAAATAATTCCAATTAAAGTCAAGCATCTCCATAAGATTTATTTCAATACTTCGTTATTAATGTAAGACTAACTTCACTAAAGCATGAAAAAGTGAGCACTAGCATTAATTTTTATTCTGCCATTGGGAATGACATGCCTAGATGAGCAGGAGATTCCAGCTTAGTACTTCAGAAGTGTTTCTGAGTGATCGTGATGTCTAGAAAGTGAAAAGAACATGCAATGCCTTCTAGTTCACGAGCTCAGAGAAGCTGGGTGAAATGAGTGAGTGCTACTCTCTAATTACAACAATAGAAAATGGCCATTTGTGGAGTCTCTCCAAAAATCAAGGGCAAAGTTCAATATCAAATTAGGAACATTATACTTACAGTCTCAATTATACTCTGATCATTTAAAGCTCTGAAAAACAGACCAAAAGTAACTATACTATAATAAATATATACATATTTTTAGTTACGGAGCAAATTTACATTTTCTTTTTAAAGATTTTTAACAGGCTTTCCTGTCTAGTCTCACAACTTCCTCTTGTTCTGTGACCAACATCTAGACTCCTGCCAGGATCCTCTCTACAGGCATCTGCCCACAGGACCCTTTGGGCGGCCTTTACCACACCATACCATACCCAGACTTCCCACATTCTCTTCCAGAGTTTAGCCTAATGAGTACCTTCCCCACCCAATACTTGTTTTTCCATATCACATTGGATCTAGCCTGGATCCCAGCATGCTGGCCTAGTCTGGCCAGCCCTGCCTGGCAGAAGTGACCCCTAGGCTTCCACAGGGTCCTGAATCCCACATCCCAGCCCCATATGACTAGCATTGTAGATGTCCGCCAGGACGTACCCTAACTTCCCACATCCTCCTCCACAGTCTAGCCTGGTGAACATCCTTGACCTCTTCATCCACATCTTTCCCATAACCTACCAGATTTAGCCTGGGTTCCACAATCACTGAACCAGCCTAGGCTTGTCTTCCCTGCCTTCACTGCAGAGGAGCTCTAGGGCTAAGCCAGTATCCTCCCTACCTATTTGCCACACCACAGGAGACTCCAATATCCTATCTAAACATTCCACTCAGACCTATCTATCCCTATACTTCCAACTTGGAACAGGAAGCACATCCTTTCTACCAGCCCAAGTCCCTTCTGCCCACCAGACTTCATTCCATCCAAGCCATTTCCAACCTCTAGACCCCACCCACTCTCATATCCTCTCTGATTGCTCACCCTGCTAAACCTCTAACAACACTAACAAAGGAGTTCACATGCCTAGATCTCACCACAGGAATATCCCAATATGAAAGATCATACCAGTATCATCTTTTAAAAGCCTACCAGTCCTGAGAAAATGCTTGCCAAATGAGAATACCCTAGATCAGTGATTCTCAACCTGTGGGTCGCAACCCATTTGAGGGTCAAATGACCCTTTCACAGGGGTTGCCTGAGACCATGGGAAAACATAGGTATTTACATTATGATTCATAACAGTAGCAAAATTACAGTTATGAAATAGCAACTAAAATAATTTTATGGTTGGGGGTCACCACAACACAAAGAATTGTATTAGAGTCACAGCATTGGGAAGGTTGAGAACCACTGCCCTAGATGAATCCCAGGACACAGAAATTAAAAGAATAATCATAAACCTCCTCAAAGAACTAACGATGTTTAAAGAAGACACAAAGAAACAGTTCAGTGAAAGAAAGAGAAACATGCTAAGGAGAATAAATGCCTGAGTGATGCCGAGAAAACACAGACACTTTGCTGATGGGCCTGATGGAAACAATCCAAGACTTGAGAACAGAATTTAATCAGTACACAGAAGCGTGAGGAGAATGAGAAAGAAACCAGCTGAAATGAAGATGAGACTGAAAACCCAGTAGCCCAAACCCGAACCCTCAAAGGAAAGCTGGACAAGTCGAATGGATCAAGTAGGAAACAGAATACCAGGTCCCAAAGATGAAACGGAGGATCTGGACCAAATAGAAGAGGAACATGAATTAAATTAAACAAAGTACAGGAAACCAACACGCAGTAAATGTTGGACACCATGAAAAAAAAAACTGCCTTCAAAATATAGTCATAGATGAGGGAAAGGAATCCGAAATCAATGACATAGAAACCGAAGTCATAGAAATCTCCCCTCAGCTCAAGAAAGTCTCCCTCATACAAATATAAGAAGCACACAGAAAACCAAGTAGACAAGGCCAAAAATTAAATTCCCATGGCATGTCATAGTTAAAACACTAATTTTATTCTGAAATACTTACTGTGGTGTGTTATATAATCCACAGGAATTGTTTAGAAAAACATATTACATAATGTCAAACTAATCAGTGTTGAGAATTGGTGATTGAACTTTCTCTTGGAAACTAAGATGATAAGCTCACAGCCAGTACATTTCTGTAGCCTGACCTCAGGAGTGTGACTTCCTTAGCAAAAGCCCTCTGACATCATACAAAGCAAAACAGTTTATTTACACACACACACACACACACACACACACACACACACACACAATTGTGGGTAGTGATTTTCCTTCAAAAATATTTTTTATATACTTCATCCCATTGTTTTTACCTTTTCCTAGTTTGGAAATATATACTAAGAACAAAAAATGTGTGGACTATATAATAATTCCTAGAAAGGAAAATCCAACATTCGTACTCAAGTAGAGATACTTGCTGTATCAGAAGCTCCTGTGAGGTTCTCCCTCATGAGCTAATCCTTCCCAGAATTCCACTGTCCTGAATTTGTCGTTGTTGCTGTGTTTCTACTTGTAGACAGTGTTGGCTAGCTTCATGTAATTATTGAAATCTGTGTCCTTGTGTTTAAAATCCCAAAGCTACAGGAAAGTAGCCAGGTGGTACAATGAAAATTTCCACACTCTTTACCTAGATTCCCAATTTTAGTGTTTTACTATGCTTTCTCTGTCTTAATGTCCGCATATGTATATATGACATGTATGTACATGTGCGTGTGTGTATATTTGCTGAACCATTGAAATAAATGTGAAACCCTGGTTTAAAAAAAACGCTAAGTTTACATAACAAAGAAAAGTATATGGAAAGCTACAAGAGGAAAAACACAAAGCGCATATAAAGGAAAACTACCAGAATAATAATTGATTTCTCAATGGGAACTTTGAAAGCAAGAACAGCTTGGAGCAATGCATTTCATGTCCTAAAAGACTATGACAGCCAACCGAAAATAATACATTCAGACACACTGTCTGCTATGATTGAAGGACAAAGAAAAAATTTTGATGACATGAGCAGCCTAAAAAAAAAAATTATAAACGAGCCCCAGCAGATGGCCAACCTGCAAGAGTCCTGCAGGCAGGCCGCTCCACTGCTGCGCTGCCACGCATTGGATTCTGCAACCTACAAGATCCACTCCATCACCCTAACTCCTCCTCCTCCTGGCCAACCACCCCTGGGAATATCTGCAGCCCCTAGAGGCACAGGTACCACCTGCACCAATTGGAAGAAGAGGCGAGTGACTGGTCTCCAATCTCTAGGCCCCAAGTCCCAAGGAACATGCTGAGCCTCTCCTCCTCCCATCTCAGTCCCAGCAGCCAGCCAGCAGGAAAGAGTCCCGAGGGCAGGCTGCTCCATCCCCACCACCACCATCCATTGGACTCTGTAACCACAAGACCCACTCTGCTACCCAAATCCACCAAACCCATCATCCTCCCCACTAGCCAACCATCCCCTGCAACATCAACAGCTGCTATAGGCACAAGCACCACTACACCAGTTGGAAGAACAGACCCACTCCACTGCCCAATCCCACCTACCCCAGCAGCCTCCCTGTGAACAACCCTCTTCAGCAACATCAGCAGACCCTATAGGCACAAGTTAGAAGAACAGGCATAGCAAAACCTACACCAGTTGGAAGAACAAACTCCATTGGCACAAGTAAAGCCCACACCAGCCAGAAGAACTGGACGATACACTGGACCTAGGCACCCAAACCCCCACAAACCTCAGCTGAGACACCTTACTGGGCATGACAACCAGCCAATCCCTGGAACCCTTGGCCATTCAGGCCAAAAGACAATAAAGGAAACAGACAACAAAGGAACAAAGATCCATCCAACAAAGACATCATAAGAATCAACATCTGTTCCTATAATTATCCCAAACCCAGATGGGTAAACAGCAATGTAAGAATACATTCAATAACATAAAGAGCAATATGGCACCACCAGAACCTAGTGGTTCTACAACAGCAAGACCTGAACATCCCAGTGCAGATGAAGAGGAAGAAAACAACCATAAAAATAACTTTATGAAGATGATAGAGACCCTTAAAAAAGAAATGAAAAATTCCCTTAAAGAAATCGAGGAAAAGACAAACAAAAAATTAGAAGAAATCAATAAATCCCTTAAAGAAAGCCAAGAAAAAAACAATCAAACAGGCAAAGGAAACAGTTCAAGACTTGAAAATTGAAATAGAGGCAATAAAGAAAACACAAACTGAGGGAATTCTGGAAATGGAAAATCTGGGTAAGCAAACAGGAACTACAAATGCAAGAATAACCAATAGAATACAAGAGACAGAAGAGAGAATCTCAGGTGTTGAAGATATGATAGAAGTAATAGATTCATCAGTCAAAGAAAATGTTAAATACAACAAATTCTTAATACAAAACACCCAGGAAATCTGGGACACCATGAAAAGACCAAATCTAAAAATAGGGATAGAAGAATGAGAAGAATTCTAGCTCAAAGGCACAGAAAATATATTCAATATAATCATAGAAGAAAACTTTCCCAATCTAAAGAAGGACAAGATTATAAAGGTACAAGAAGCTTACAGAACACCAAATAGACTGGACCCAAAAAAAGTCTCCTTGACACATAATAATCAAAACACTAAACATACAGAATAAAGAAAGATTATTAAGAGCTGCACAGGAAAAAATGTCAAGTAACATATTAAAACAGGTCTATCAGAATTGCACCCAAATTCTCAATGGAGACTCTGAAAGTGAGAAGGTCTTGGACAGATGTTTTGCAGACACTAAGAGACTACAGATGCCAGCCCAGACTACTATACCCAGCAAAACATTGAATCACCATAGATGGAGAAAACAAAATATTACATGGCAAAACCAGATTTAAACAATATCGATCCACAAATCCAGCCCTACAGAAAGTGCTTAGAAGGAAAACTCCAACCCAAGGAATATAGTTGCACCCATGAAAACACAGGCAATAGATAATCTCGCACCTGCAAATCCTAAAGAAAGGAAACCAAAAGTAAAAAAACAAAAAAAAAAACAACAACAAAAAACAAACAAACAAAAAAAAACAAAAAACAGGAATTAACAATCACTGGTTATTAATATCTCTTAATATCAGTGGACTCAATTTACCTATAAAAAGACACAGGGTAACAGAATGGATACAAAAACAAGACCCATTTTTCTGTTACATATAAGAAACACACCCCAACTTCAAAGACAGACATTACCTCAAAGTAAAGGGTTGGGAAAAGATTTTCCAGTCAAATGGAAAGAAGCAAGCTGGTGTAACTATCCTAATATAAAATGAAATAGACTTTAAACTAAAATTAATCAAAAGAGATGGAGAAGGATGTTTCATATTTATCACAGGAAAAAATCCATCAAGATGAAGTCTCAATTCTGAACATTTATGCCCCAAATACAAGGGCACCCACATTTGTAAAAGAAACATTACTAAAGCTTAAATCACACATCAAAACTGCACAAACTAATTGTGGGAGACTTCAACACCCTATTCTCACCAATGGGCAAGTCTGCCAGACAGAAACTTAACAGAAAAATAAGGGAACTAACAGATGTTATTATTCAAATGGGCTTAACAGACATCTATAGAACATTCCACCCAAACACAAAAGAATATACCTTCTCAGCACTTCATTGAATCTTCTCTAACATTGAACACATACTTGGTCACAAATCAAATCTCAACAGATATAAAAAAAATTGGAATAATCCCCTGTATCTTATCAGATCACCAGGGCTTAAAGTTAGAATTCAACAACAATACAGATTGCAGAAAGCCTACAAACTCATGGAAACTGAACAATGCTCAACTGAATCACCACTAGGTCAAAGAAGAAACAAAGAAAGAAATTAAAGACTTCCTAGAATTCAACGAAAATGAATGCACAACATACCCAAACTTATGGGACAGAAGGAAAGCAATGCTAAGAAGAAAGGTCATACATAGCTCTAAGTGCCTACACAAAGAATTTGGAGAAATTTCACACTAGTGACTTAGCAGCACACCTGAAAGCTCTAGAACAAAAAGAAGCAAACTCCTCTAGGAGGAGTAGATGACAGGAAATAATCAAATTGAGGGTTGAAATCAATAAAATAGAAACAAAGAGAACAATACAAAGAATCAATGAAAAGAGTTGGTTCTTTGAGAAAATCAACAAGATAGACAAACCCTTATCCAAACTAATCAAAAGGCAAAGAGAGAATATCCAAATTAACAAAATCAGAAATGAAAAGGGGGACATAACAACAGACACTGAGGAAATCCAGAGAATCATTAGGCCATACTTCAAAAACCTGTACTCCACAAAACTGGAAAATTTAAAAGTAATGAACAATTGTCTGGATACATATCACATAACAAAATTAAATTAAGACCAGATAAATAATTTAAATAGACCTATGATCCCTAAGGAAATAGAAGCTGTCTTTAAAAGTCTCCCAACTGCCGGGCGTTGGTGGCACACGCCTTTAATCCCAGCACTCGGGAGGCAGAGGCAGGCGGATCTCTGTGAGTTCGAGGCCAGCCTGGGCTACCAAGTGAGCTCCAGGAAAGGCGCAAAGCTACACAGAGAAACCCTGTCTCGAAAACAAAAACAAAAACAAAAACAAAAAAAGTCTCCCAACCAAAAAAAGTCCCAGCCAGATGGTTTCAGTGCAGAATTCTACCAGGATTTCAAAGAAGAGCCAATACCAATACTCCTCAATAGTTTCACATAATATAAACAGAAGGAACATTGCCAAACTCTTTTTATGAAGTTACAGTTACCCTGACACTCAACACAATTCTTCACAGACCTTGAAATAACAATACTCAACTTTATATGGAAAAAAAAACAGGATAACTAAAACAACCCTGTAAAATAAAGGAACTTCTGGAAGTATCATCAACCTGACTTCAAGCTCTACTATAGAACTATAGTAATAAAAAGTTTGGTATTAGCATAAAAACAGATACATGGATCAATGGAATTGAATAGAAGACCCTGACATAAATCCATACACCTGAATTTTGACAGAGAAGCCAAAATTGTGCAATGGAAAAAAGAAAGCAACTTCAACAAATGGTGCTGGCATAACTGGATGGTGGCATGTAGAAGAATGCAAATAAATCTATATCTATTGCCCTGCATAAAACTCAAGTCCAGGAGAATCAAAGACCTCAACATAAATCCAGTTACACTGAACCTGACAGAAGAGAAAGTGGGAAGTAGTCTTGAATGCATTGACACAGGAGACCACTTCCTGAATATAATACCAGTAGCACAGACACTGAGATCGATAATTAATAAATGGGGCCTTCTGAAACTGAAAAGCTTCTGTTAGGCAAAGGGCAATGTCAATAAGACAAAACGGCAGCCTACAGAATGGGAAAAGATCTTCACCAACCTCACATCTGACAAAAGGCTGATCTACAAAATATATAAAGAACTCAAGAAACTAGACACCAAAATACCAAATAATCCAATTAAAAAATGGGGTACAGATCTAATCAGAGAATTCTCAACAGAAGAATCTCAAATGGCCGAAACACATTTAAGGAACTACTTAACATCCTTAGTCATCAGAGAAATACAAATCAAAATGACTCTGAGATACCATCTAACACCTGTCAGAATGGCTAAGATCAAAAACTCTGATAACAGCCTATGTTAGAGAGGATGTGGAGTAAGGGAAACACTCCTCCACTGCTGGTGGAATGCAAACTTGTACAGCCACTTTGGAAATTAGTATGGCAGTTTCTCAGTAAATTGGGAATCAATATACCTCAAGACCCTGTGATACTACTCTTGGGCATATGCCCAAAGGATACTCAATTATATCACAAGGACACTTGCTCAATTATGTTTGTAGCAGCATTATTCATAATAACCAGAATCTGAAAACAATCTAGATCCCCCTCAACTGAAGAATGGATAAAGAAAATGTGGTACATTTACACAATGGAGTATTACTCAGCAGTAAAAAACAATGACAGGATGAAATTTGCAGGCAAATGGATGGAACTAGGAAAAAAACATCCCGAGTGAGGTAACTCAGACCCAGAAAGACAAACACGGTATATACTCATTCATAAGTGGATATTAAATGTAAAGCAAAGGATAACCAGGCTACAATCCACAGCCCCCAGAGAAGCTAGGTAGCAAGGAGGTCCCTAAGAGGGACACATGGATCGCCTTGGGAAGGGAAAATAGATGAGATCTCCTGGGTTAAATTGGGGGTGGGGGAGGGGAGTAGAAGGGAGTAGATAGGGGATGGGAACATGAGTGATCAGGATAGTAAAGTTAAGGGAGGGATGGAGAGGGAAAGCAATGAAAGAGATATCATGATAGAGGGGGCCATTATTGGGTAAGTGAGAAATCTGGTGCCAGGGAAACTCCCAGGAATCCACAAGGATGAACCAAGCTAAGACTCCTAGCAATAGTGGAGAGGATGTCTGAACTGGCCTTCTCAGGTAATCAGGTTGGTGACTACCCTAATTGTCATCATAGAACCTTCATCCAGTAACTGATGGAAGAAGATGCAGAGATACAAAGCTAAGTACAGGGCTGAGCTTTGGGAGTTCAGTTGAAGAGAGGGAGGAGGGATTATATGAGCAAGGGGGTTCAAGATCACGACGGGGAAACTCACAGACACACCTGACCTAAGCTAGTGGGAGCTCACAGACTCTAGACTGACAGCTAGGTAGCCTCATGGGACCAACCTAGACCCTCTAACAGTTGTGTAGTTTGGTCTCTTGTGGGGCCCCTAGCAGTGGGACCAGGGCCTGTCCCTGGTTCATGAGTTGGCTTTTTGAAACCTATTCCCTATGGTGCAATGCCTTGTTCAGCCTTGATGCAGGGGAGAGGAGCTTGGTCCTGCCTCAACTTGATATGCCATGTGCCCTTGACTCTCATGGGAAACCTTACCCTTTCTGAATGGAGACAGAGGAGGAGTGTTTGGGGAAGGGGTGTAGAAGAGAAGTGGAGGAGGAAATAAGAGGAAAGGAGGGAGGGGAAACTGTAGTTTTAATAAAACTATTGTAAACAACACAACAAGCCTAAAGAAAATACAGGAAGCATTATTTTGGGCTGAAGAAAGGAATGAGTACAGCAGCATATAGCAAAAGACACAAAGCCATAATTATGAAAATGGCTAGAAACATCTCCAAAAGTGCTCATATTCCCTAGCAATTAAGGAAATGCAAATCAAACAAACTTTGATATTTCATCCTCCCTGAGTCAGAAGACAAAGATCAATGGAACAACAGACAACAAATGCCAGAGGGGATGCCAGGGGGTGGGGCGACCCTCATTCACTGTTGGTAAGATTGCCCCCATGGAAATCAGTGTGGAGAAGTCTCAAAAAGCTAAACATACATCTACCATATGACCCAACTACACCACTCCTTGGCATATGCCCCAAAGACTCTGTATCATACTTCACAGATATTTGCTCAGCCATGTTCATTGCTTCTCTATTCACAATAGCTAGGAGATAGAAAAAACCTACATGTCCTACCACTGACAAATGGTATGTACAGGAGAAGGTGGGAAGAGGGTAAAGAGGGGTGGGAGGATACAGTGATCTGATAGCGGATGTGGGCAAAGGGGGCTCCTTAGGGAGGAGGAGGGAAGTAACTACAGAAGAACGCAGGAGGAAGGTAAAGCATGAATGGTCAGATATAAGTGATTTTGATAGAGGAAAAGCCTTGTGGAAGAGGGAGGGAGATGAATACAGTAGACGAAGTATATAAAATATATATAAAGGTATATAAAATAACAATGCTGACGACTGAAAAAGCCACGAGGAAACACACTATTAACCATTTACTTTAAAAACCTATGGTGCGTGTAATATAGTGTGTAAATATACATACATAGTTCCCATAAACTTTTCTCATCTGGACTGATGGTGCTTCCTCCAAGAGCCAAAGACCACCTAACAGAAACCCCAGTACCAGACACAAGAAGTCTTCTTTTGAGTTGTTGGCCAGGGCTAAGGGCCTCCCCAAACATATAACCTGTTGCTGTTGCCTTTGGCTATTCTTCAGAGGTAGAACGTAAGTTCCTATTGCCAAGGATACCATGCACTTTGAAACAAGGCTCAGAGACCCCTGAGATGGAACTGACCTGAATGGCCTCTCCCTGAGGACTAGCTTTCATGGTAAGAAAAGGCATCATGTGCTTCCAAAGGAGAGAAGCAACCAACAGTTCCACCCAGCTATGATGTCCAATAACCACATTAATGGCCAGCACAACATGATGAAGTAGTGGCATAGGTCTTTTCTTGATAACCAATGGTTCTCTAATTGGACTTAAGACCCACTCAATATGAGGGAAACCATGCTTGGCACTGGAAAACTAGCTAAATACTTAGTACTGGTGAAATCATGGTTATTGGAGGAGACTTTACAATCACAAATTTACTAAGGCAACACAATCCTTAATAACAAACTATAAACATTTGTATTTATACAGCAGATAAGTGTAGTCTTCACCCCTCATCAAGGAAATTTCTCTTTGCACCTGACAGAGACCATGACAGAAAATCACAACCAATCAAAAGGCAGAGTTGTGGATCCCAGTCCCAATGGCTACCTCTACAAAACACTCTAAAAGCTAAGGCTCAGGGAATATTTGGGAAGAGGATGTAGACAGATTGTTAGAGCCAGAGGATCAGGGAGCTTTCTGTGAGGTCATATCTCTTAATAACATCAGAAGCTACACCTGTGAAGTTTCACCAACACAACTGCCAAAACGTGAAGTGAACCGGAGGACACCAACGAACAGGCCACAGTGGTCGGGGAAAAGCCACGAAGCTCTGTATGTATTAGAATAATTGTTGCTTACCCTTCTCCTCATTCCTTGACAATCATTGCTTTACATCCTGTGAATTTGACCACTCTAGGTATCTCATGTAGGGAAACCATATACTTTTTGTCTTTTTGTGGCTGGCTTATTTGATTTAGCATAATGTCCCCATGTTTTATTTACATTGTCATATCTGTCCATATTTCCTTTAAGACTAATGATCCATTGTGCCACATTTTGTTTCTCTAGTCACCCATTGTTGGAAATTTGTGTTTTGATGTTATAAACAGTGCTGAAGAAAAGATGTGTGTATGTGTCTCTTCAAGACCTCACTGACATTTTTTAAGTATAGTCCCAGAAATGGAATTGTTGGACAATGTTTCATTTTCACTTTTTTATTTTTTGAGGAATCAGCATAGATTTTTCCAAAGCATATATTTATAACCTGTGTATTTGTAATTTAAAAATTTAAAATTATACATGTGATAATTAAAATTGTATATACACACATATACACATATACATACATACACATACACACATATATACATAGATAAATACATATATTTAAGAGGTCAGCTTTTGATGACAGCCTTATTTCTTATCTATGCTCCCAACGTTTCTATTCTATGAACTGAATTTTATAACTAGAAAATAAATAATTATTTTCAAAGCTTACCTCTCTAACATATTTGTCTGATTTTTAAATATGTTCATCATCACATTCATCCGATCAGTCACTGAATAAGGAGCGTCTATTACAAAAAAATAAAGGTATTATAATGGCTGCACTTCTATGATCATACAATTCAGTGACGTAGATGGGGAAACTAAATTAGCATAAAGAGGCGACACAATACTTTCAACTGCATTTACCTTATTTTATTTTATCCTATATATTGTCTCTGGCTTCCAACAGGAAATAGTTATAATACAAGGTATATTCAGAGGCAAAGAACACAGTCTGAAGAGATAAGTAATTATGAGCACAGGATTCAGATACAGCGGCATTTTTAAGTTATCAGGCAGGAATTTTAAACAACTAATTAAAGTATTTATTACCTAGGGGAAAACTGGCTACATACAAGAGCAGATGGGCAATATAAGCAAAAACTCTGATAAAAAAGTAAAAAGAAATGCTAAAGCTCTATAACACTGTAACAAAGAATGTTTTGTGCTTGATATAGGCAGTAAATAAAAATAAATAATACAGAATCATCACTGTTACTCTTTTAGAAGCACTTGCATTGTGCCAATCACACTAATGTGTTCTAATCTGTGTGGGCTCTTTTCATCATCATATTAATCAGACAATAGTCTATTGTTGTCTATTAAATATGCCTACTCTATATGGCTACAGTCAGGACAAAAAAAATGTGATTAAATACTTGGAATCCTTTGGAAAACAACCTGCACATTTTTAGATAATTCTTAAGGGCATTTTGCAAACCATTAAAACAACTTGCTTGAAAAAAGTCACTGAGCACCAAACTCATTTGAAACTCCCCCGATGGAGAAACAAATGAAGCAAAAATGCAATTAAGTATTCAAGATCCATGAGACGGTATTTTTTTGAAAGGTGTAATATATGCCTAATGGGGGTAACCAGTGGCAAAGAGGGAAATAAAAGAAAAAGGTGAAGTGATAATAACTACAAATAGTCTAGAAATAATAACAGATACCAAATCATGTATCACTTAACATTTTGTGTTGTCACTGTGCAGTTGTGCGTGATGTGTATGTGGGGTGGCTGACAGGGCTGAGTGCGGATTCTGGGTTCTCCACTCCTGACTTAACTCATCGCACAACTCATCACTTGTGCAGAAAGTGCTTTAACTGCTGAGCCATCTGGCTGGCCTGAAGCTAAAGAAACATAAACAATTGACACATTTCACACTCTCCAAACTTCAGAAATACCAAAGATGAAGAGAAAAATCTAAAGAGGCCACAGCGACCGAAATAACCTTGTATAGAGATAAGAGATGAAAATTACACCAGACTTCTCTCCCTCCCATACAAACAGCTAGGGAAACCATCCTGCAGCTGACAAGTCCCCAGGACCCCAGAACTGCACAGGGTGCACACAGCACTGCAGCACCAATCTTCAATCTTTTGTATGCCCAGGACTCAAACATAAAATCCACTACCAGAGCACACAAGTTTACACAGCTCAAGGCGCGGCTGCAGTCTGAAAGCACCAGCAAAGCAGACACCAGAGCCGCAGATGAAACAGGAACATCTCCACTGAGGTTGCTGAGGAAGCAGTAGCTCAGAATACAGCAGCATGCAGACCTCACAGTCACGGCTAGCCCATGCCCACTTGTGGTACAGAACCTGAACCCATGCACATCCAATAGGTGACATATCTCAGTGCTGGCGCTACCATCATTACGGTCATTATGGTCATCATTATGTCCCATATGGCAAAGCTATATGGGTCACCACCACCAGCTATCTGAAACAGATTCCCTTGGTGTGAAACACACAGACACACACAGACACAGACACACACACACACACACACACACACACACACACACACACACACCCAGGAGAATCTTAAACAGTCTTTGATACTAAAAATCTCCGCAGGTACTTGCACACTGGATACAAAGACTCCTGCAATGATCACTCATGCACAGACAAGAGAAAGAGTTTCCAGGCTGCTGAGCTGTTGTTTGAGGCCAACCTGGGATACATGAGACCCTTTCTTAAGAACAAACAAACAAACAAACAAACAAACAAACAAAAAACCAGACAAAACCTTGAAAGCAGCAAGAATACAGAGGTTTCTTACTATGGTGTTGTGGATGAGAATGTCCCCCCCACAGGTCCATGTACATGAACACTTGGTCCCCAGTGGGTGGTGGTAACTGGGAAGGTTATGGAGGTGGTGGTAACTGGGAAGGTTATGGAGCCTTTAGGAGGCGTTAATATGATGATGTTTAAATGAATGGTCACTTACCTGGATCAGTTTCAGATTCAACTTGAGATTCAAAATTTGAGTGGGATTTTATGAAGTCTGAAATAGATACAAGTATCTGCCATTACACATTTTTTTTTTACTTAAAAGCTCCCTTTTTTTTCATTTTACATATCAACCACAGTTTCCCTTCCTCTCACTCACCTCCCACTTTTCCCCTACCCCGAACTCCATCCACTCCTCAGAGTCAACAAAGCCTGGTATATCAAGCTGAGGCAGGACCAAGCCCCTCCCCCTGTATCAAGGCTGAGCAAGGTATCCCTCCATAGGTAATGGGCTCCAAAAGGCCATTTCACGCACTAGTGATAAATCCTGGTCCTGCTGCCAGTGACCCCATACATTTTATATAGCAATCCTATTCACTAATTGAGTTCACAGTCTAAATGTTTAATTTTAATGATTTTCCCAAGCGGAAGACAAAACAACTTCATGGGAACAACAGCCAAATCATAATAGCATTCATCTTGAAGAGTATTTACTTTTACTTTATGTGTTTGAGTGTTCTGCCTGCATATATGTATCTTCACCATATGTGTGCAATGCCTGCAGACACCAGAGGAGAGAATCAGATCCTCTGTAACTGGAGTTACAGACAGGTGTGAGCTGCCATGGAGGTGTGGGAATCAAACTTGGGTCCTCTGGAAAAGCAGCCAGTGCACTTAATTGCTGAGCCATCTCTTTAGCTTGGCATTAATCTTTTAAGTTTCCCAAATCTAAACTATAATAAAGTTGTATTGAAATATCAAACTCCCTATTGAACAGTGTCTTCAGTTTAACACTGTATAATTTTTTATATTCTTATTTTTTTATTAAGAAAATTTTTTCATTCATTTTACACACCAATCAAAGATCCCCCTCTTCCCTCCTCCCGCCCCCCTGGCCTTCCCCTCTCAACTGACCTCCCATTCTCACCCACAAGAAGGGAAGGCCTCCCATGGGGAGGCACATCCAGTAGAGGCAAGTCCAAGTCCTTTCCCCTGCCTCAAGGATGCACAAGGTGTCCCATCATAGGTAGTGGGCTCCAAAAAGCCTGCTCATACACCAGAGATGGATTCTGATCCTACTGCCAGGGAGGCCCCAAGCCGATCAAGCTACACAACTGTCTCACCATGCAGAGGGCCTAGTCCAGTCCCATGAATGGAACTAGAAAATATCATTCTGAGTGAGGTAACCCAGACTCAGAAGGACAAACATGGTATGTACCCACCCATAAGTGGATACTAGATATAAAGCAAAGGATAATCAGGCAACAACCCACAACTCCAGAGAAGCTAACTAACAGGGAAGACCCAGACACATGGACTGCCCTGGGAAGGGGAAATAGATGAGATCTCCATAGTGTAATTTTTTCATTGTAAAAATTAAGCTTTAAATATCAAAGTGCTAATATAGTTAGGGAACTATATAAAGCTTAAGCATTTATAATATATTACCTTCAATTTGCTTCTCTATACCTTCGTAAGTTTTCACTGGGACTGATGGAGTCTCTTTATCACTGTTAAGAGTGCCAATAAATAAAACATATCTTCATATAAGTTACATGTCCAAGGAACTATACTTTACAGACTAGACATATGAAGTTGGTGGAATAAAAGTTAACCTATCCCAAGTGAGCTCCAGGAAAGGCACAAAGCTACACAGAGAAACCCTGCCTCGAAAAACCAAAAAAAAAAAAAAAAAAAAAAAAAGTTAACCTATCAATTATCCTTCATTCATAGTTACTTAGATAAATGAATACTAAAACCATCCTATATTATAAAGGCCAAATTCTGTGAATTATATATTATAGGATACAATTAAATACACCAGTAACATTTAGAACCAAAATAACAAAGACAAGTCTGTAGAAACTGAAGATGTCTTTTTGCTAATTATCACCTGCTGTGGTGCTAAGGGCAGCCTGAGAGTGAGACAACCCTCTCCGAACCTCTAACTATGTGGCCTGGAGCTAGCTGCTGTGTGTCTCTCTCTAGATTCTTTATCTGTTAAAACTTATATACACTAATACCTTTCTCATAAAGTAGTTACGAGACTTCCAGGTGATAACGAGAAAAATACCTTGTGCACAGAAGACATTTAAATGTCAAATGTAAACACTAATATACATTCAAAAATATTCCTGACAACAAACCAGCTCAAAAATGTACAGAAGCCTTCTTACAGCATTGACGTAATAACAATTCATAGAAAGCACATGACGAGATTGCATACTGAGTATCATCCTCTCCCAGCTATGAGTTTTTCTTTTAACAATATGAAAGTGCTTTATATATTTTTGATGAAAAGTGGTTGAGAGTACAATTCTAAACCTGGTTCTAAAATTTTTAAACAAACATTGAATTTGCTACTAGGATTCACTTGATCAAATTCAGATATGCAAGACCCAGAAACACAAGATTCTCTCTCATTTGTGGTTTCTAGATCCAAATCCTCTGATGTGAGCATAAAGCATGGAGTAATGACTAAAACTAAGAAAGTATACAGGGGCCATAGGCATGGGGGAGGAGTGTGAGAAGGAATAGCAGGACACAGGTGATACGGAATGGGAAATGAAAAAACATGGAGGGGGTTCAACTAGAGAGGAGGGGAGGGAGGTCAAGACAGAAGGTGAGAGACAGAGGAGGGACAAATAACACCAAGATTTCTAGAAAAAGCCTCAAGAAATCCCATTGTTCCATATTTACCTAAAATTATACACAATACATGTAAGTGTATAGCTCTCTGTCTATATATCTATTTATGTATCTATGTATGTATGTATCTATGCATGTCTGTCTGTCTATCTATCTATGTATCTATGTATCTATATGTATGTACGTATGTACATATCTATCTATCTATCTATCTATCTATCTATCTATCTATCTATCTATCTATCTTTTTACCTACCTACCAATCTACCTAACAGGAAGTTATGCCAATTAGGTGATAATGATCCCCTCAAAACCCAAAAACTAAGGTATCTTGAGTGACTCCTAAAACAATATTAGACTATCTATAGACCTTGGTTGCTTTTTGAGGGTTGAGGGTAGAACCCTATTGCTGAAGAAGCTACATACTTCAGACACAGGACTCATGGTTTGAGCTGTATCTGGTCTGACAGCTTCCTTCCTGCAGTCTAGCTTCCATAGTACCAGAAGATACTTTGCAAGCTGCCAAGCAAGGGAAGAGTCCCATGCAGTGGAACTATGACAGTGAACAACATGGTAAGATGTGCATGAGTGTGCAGTGGTGGCATTCGCATGGTGGTAACCAGCAGGAGCGAAACTGGACATAAGGCCCAAAGATGTGCATGAGGGTGCAATGGTGGCATTCGCATGGTGGTAACCAGCAGCAGCGAAACTGGACATAAGGCCCATTCAACAGAAAGAAAATCATGTCTAGTATTAGAAACACAGCTAGTGAGATAACGGGCCTTAACAAAGAATCTACCATCACTAATTTGCTAAACCTGCATAATACCCAACTACATTCTAAATCTATTTTTGAGAGAACATCTCAGAAAAGGGGGTGGAAGGACTGTAAGAGCCAAAATACCAGGAAGTGTGCCGTGAAACAATCTCTCCTAGAAATGGCTGCATAAACAAGCCTGGATAACAGTGGCAGTGTCAACGGACATGCTAATTGGAAGGTGAAAATTTTTGCAGGGCCCCACCTCTAGCAAAGAATTACAGACAATTATTGACTGCTGGGAGAAAAATTAGCTTGTCTCAGAGATGAGCTCTCTTTATTGGCTGTCCAATGCAGAATAGTCAGCCCTGAAACCATAATACACAAACAGCAAAAACAAATTCAGCAGGTTGTAATTATGTATTTGTGCATACATATAATACATATATGTATGTATGTAATAATAATAAAGAAAAAGAGGCTATTAATTTGAGGGGGCATGGGAGGGCACCTGGGAACGGCTGGAGGAAGGAAAAGGAAGGACAGGATGTAAATCTATTTCAACTATTCTATTTCAGCATTCAGAAGCATGTTTACAATCCAGATGTTTCAAAGAGAGTACTATCCAACAGAAGTTTTAAATAATAGCTATATATGGCTATTGAGTATTTAAAATGTGTTTAGTATGACCCAGAAGCCAATTTATTTACTAAATTGAATTTAAATAGCCTCTGTGGCTAATGTCTACTGCACTGAATAATATCATCTCAGACTATTAAAACTTCAAATCAAAAAAAGCAACTAAACTTTCATATATCATTTAGAAGTTCTTTGTAAAGCAATAACATTGAATTAGCTTACATCCAATGCTAATTACTGATTTTAATTCAATTAATCCTTATATTTCACTTACACGTATTTGGACACCAGGGATCCCCTGTGCTCTCTTAGGCGGCTTTTCAGATCTTCAAATTTATTTACCAGATTTGCTATTTGTGCAATGTTTAAATGGACCGACTTGTCATCTGATGGAAGATCTCCTTCTAAAATGCTTTGGTCTTTGCCTATCTAAAGTAACAAAATGGACCAGTTACTAAAGACCCATTTGATCTCACACTTCAAAGGCATTTCATTATTTCTCCTTATCAATCGAATAACTTTTATTTAATCTCATGGTTAGCTATATCCAAACACCTGTATAATAGTTACAAATGCATCGAAGGGCACTTCACTGTAACTAGAGCTACAGCTCACTTGGGATATTTACATGTCAAAGCTGACATTGACTATTTTGCTATATAAAAATTTTAAGTAGGCTCAACAACAAATGATGCAATTCAAAAATGTTTACAAGAACAATTCTAAATCAATTGTTTCACCTCAATTTTTTTCTAAGAATACTCCACTGTAATAAATTATAGAAAGACAATGATAAGTTATGACCCTGAACTACTAAATCCCAGATGTTAATTTGCTTTCGTTTTGCATGGGGAAGCATTTAGACACCTTTGGCTGTTTCAAGCCAGAGGGAACAAAAATGAAGAGAGGTTTCTGAGTGAAGATTACACTTTTCTGTTTTTACCCTCTAGTTCTATATCCCGAATAGCAAGCCTCTTTTTTTTAAAGTGTTTAGAAGGAATGATAAGCACAGCCAAAAGAATGGCAGAATAATTCTGAACAATCTCTGAAGCTACCTGGGAAACTATTCTTTCATGCTAGAGGACTATCTACAATCTCTCCCAAAAGAGAATTCAAAGTCCTTGAAGACAGAGACCAATTGTTCTCACTCTAGTGTTCAAAGTCTTTGAAAATCTAAAATGCAAAGGATATCTTTAAAGGACACAATGCATTTTGTAAAAGCCAATATAATTTTATGTCTGTTTGTATCATGCATGATTTTTAAGCAGAGGAGAAATTTTAAGTTGATAAAGTTCTATCACTTTTATGTAAATTTAAAAAAGAAAGTGAGTGAAGTTTTCATTACTCTTTAGGAGAAAGAATGATCCAATAAATCCCATTCTCTCCTGGACTCATACAGAAAACTCACAAATCACTGATAAACAGTTTTACTACCTACTTATTATTTTTCAACCTAAATCAAAATATTACTTTATAATCAATGGTTATTGAAACATTTGCCTCATACAAACTTCAAACAGATTTTCCAATGGGTCAAATACTTACTAATGTAGTCAATAGTTAAGAAGTTTCATATTTTACCTCCTCCATTTGGTTGACTTGTTGTTGAAACCACTTCATAAAGGAATAAAAAGGAAATTAAGAGTTAATACCCATGTGTCTAGGAACCTGTATCTGCCAAACACCATTCCTGACTCACACAAACATCACACAGGGTTCAGAATGGAGCTAGGGCAACACACAGATGCAAACAGAAACTTAAAAATATCTAGCAGCCACCATGGAATGCTGCAACTTCAAAACCTAGATCATCTTTGCTTAATATGCATTCTTCTCTTTAGTTTCAGCTGTAATGAATTGAAACACATACCTTGAAAAGAGACTCCAAGATCTGGAAGACAAAGTTTCTGTTAGTATATTTAACGATAAAATAAGCATCATGCAGCTCTTACAATTTTGAGTCATAAATTTGCTAATTATTATGATTTATATTGCTAAAATAACTACAAATCTGTGGTTCCACAGATACAATAATTTTATGGTTACGGTGTTTAGTCCATTTTGTATACACAACTACTGCTCGAATTAAAAATAGCTTTTTACTCCATAGGATTACGGAGGAAATTGTTCACATCTAATGTTTTGTTTGTGAAACAAAGTTCCGAGAAGACAGTCACACCCACGTTACACATTCTACAAGGGGTGATTAACTTATTTTAACACAAATGATAGTGGAGATGTGCAATTTCAGAGGGAAATCACCTTGGGCTATCTTGGCCCCCCAATGGCCATTTATTGTTGACCTCTGTGTATAACTCAATAGTCTTGTGACTCTTACACCAATCAGTTTCCGGTGTACAGACAGGATCCGTAAGTGCCATCAACTGAATGACTAAGAATGTGCCGGCTAGCACCTGAGGCCTACAGCAGTGATTTCCCCACTGTTCCAAAACCTGCCTACTTGGTATTCCCAGAAAAGAATTTGAAAAATGCTTCATTTGTAGCTTCCTTTGTTCTGATAGTATAAAGACTTCATGATTTATTCCAAGACAGTTTATCTTTTGAGGTGTTTGTGAATATTGCTTGCCTGTTCTCTTTCTATGTATGCTTGTCATTTGTGTGCAGGAAGGTTACTGATTTTTGTGTCTAAATTTTGTATCCACTTATTTTACTGAGTATATTTATGATTAGAGTTTTTTTTGGTGGAGTTATTAGGATCTTTTATATATAGAATCGTATCATCTGCAAATAAGGATATTTTGACTTCTTCCTTTCCACCCTAGGCTACTGAATCAGATATTTAGTGGGGGCAGCAATCAGCTGGGGACTTTAAATGACTGCTTTTTATGTTGAAGTCTGAGTTGAGCTAGATTGTGGTTAATGGAGCTGGAGTTTAGAGCAACTCTATGAAAAGCTTCCTGAGGAGAGGGTTGCGTGTTTGTCTTAATTACTTTCAAAACACTGTGACAAAACATAATGGTGAAGGCAACTTATAAAAGTAAGTGTTTAATTGGATTTAGGGTTAGAGTCCATGATGGTGAAGCAAAGGTCCTGTGTCAGGAAGAGCTCGCATCTTGATCTGAAGGCAGGAGGCAGAGAAAACATACTGGGAAGGGCTTGAGCTTTTGAAGTTTCAAAGTCACCCCGTGACACACTTCCTCCAACAAGGCCATACCTCCCAAACAGTTACACCAACTGGGGACCATGTTTTCAAATATGCCCTATGAGGGTTACTCTCATTCAAACCACCACATTCTGCTCCATGATCCCCAAAGACGTGTGGCCATATCATAATACAAAATGCACTTAGTCCAACTTCAAAAGTCTCTATCATTTTTCAGTCTCAACACTGTTTAAAAGTCCAACATTCAGAATCTGTTGTCAAACCTAAGGCAATCACTTAACGTAAAACCAAGATGCAAATTACATACTTTCAACATACAATGGCACAGAATATAAATTACTATTCCAAAAGGAAGTAATCCAGTCACTGGAAAACAAACAAACAAACAAACAAAAATAAACCAAACCACTGGACCAAAGCAATAGAGACGTATAGCTGGGCAAAGTCCAAATCCTGTAGCTGAGCTCTGTATTTGAGGTCAGAAGGCTTAACTGGCTCCAGGATTCCAGCTCTGCTTCCTGCAAGATAATCTCTCTCTTGGGCTGTTCACTCCACATTCCAGCCCTCCTTGGCAGATATCCCTGGGATCCAGCACCTCTGACACCTTAGGGGTGAGGGGCTCCAACACAATCTAGGCTTCATGTTCATGGCTCCACACACTGGCCTCTCAAGGCCTTGTGCCCTCTCAGGGTCTTCATGCAGGGACTTCCCTGTCATACATCGTCTGATCTCGGCAGTTCTCCGTAACCATGGAGTAAGACTCTGTATCCCTATACTCATGTATCCATCACAACTCAAAAGCCAGATCAAAAGCAAGTGATACTGCCAAGTTCAGCTGCATGCTTGTGGATGGAGCCTGGCTCCTTCAATCACATTTGCAGCAGTTTTCAGTTGCTTTCTAGGATCAGAAAATTGCTTGGGCCTTTTCCTTTCACAGGGGAAAGGAAGTGTGCTGGGTAGGGTCTTGCCCTGTCTTCAATCTCCTTATCTCCTTCAGTAGAGACCTTGGCTCTGGCATTAAATTTTCCTTTTGATTTGCTTTCTGCTCTTTCTCATTGTAGACCTGCATAAGAATGATTACTAGTAACCATGGGGCAGGGTCAATAATAAGGTGCCTTGAATTCTCCTCCAATGAAGACTCTAGTTCATTACTTTTCAGCATCGCCTCAGGGAAGTTTTCAGGACATGTGCTGAAGGCAGACACATCCTTTGCCAAAACATCACAGGAATGGTTTCCAGTCTAATTGCTGAGATTGTTGCTCTCTGAAACCACGGTCTGCATGGATCTCAGTCTTCCAAGCTTCTACTAAGATAGCTCATTAAGCTCTGCTTACAGCAGTCAACCACTTTCCGAGGCCAAGGGCCAATACATGTTCCATTTTCCTTCAAAATGCCACGTGGAAAGGTCTACTTCAGCAACAGCCTACTGCCTGATAGCAGCTTCTGTTTTAGTAATTTTTAAATTGCTGTGACATCAGCTTTAAATGGGATCTCTCCATCAAATCCCTCTCCTCAGAGCTCAGGGAACCCCAAGGAAGAGGTAGGAAGAGGTGGGAAGAGTGTAAGAGCCAGAGGGAATGGGAGAACCCAGGAGAACACGGCCCTCTGAATCAATAGGCAAGATGCATATGAACTCACAGAGACGGAAGCAGCAAGCACAGGGTCTCCATGGGACCTACTGCACCAGGTCCTCTGCATGTATATTACAGCTAGTAGCCTAGTGTTTCTGTGGGACTCCTGACTGTGAGGACGAGTGGGTCTCTGATTCTTGTGCCCTTTCTTTGGCGCTCTCCCTTCCGTTGGTTTGCCCTGTTCAACTTCAATGTGATGGCTTTTACGTTACCTTATTGAATATTTCATTTTAGTATGCCTTGTTTTTCTCACTTAGAAGCCTGTTCTTTCCCAATGAGAAACAGAGAGGGAGTGGATCCAGATGGGAGGGGTCGTGGGGAGGAACCGGATTGAGTACAGGGAGGGGAAATTGTAATCAGGATATATTATTTGGGAAAAGAATCTACTTTCATTAAAAGAGAAAAAAAAGCGAGGGGAAAAGAGAAATTATAGACTTATTGTGCATTATACTTCATCTAACTTTCATCTCTGTCTCTTTACAGAAATAGTGGAAAAGCACTGCATATGAGAATCAGTGGGGAAAAGATGCAAAATGGCTGCCTCGGGCATGTGGGAGCATCCAGCCTTCCTGTCGTAATGATGAAATGCTTTGAACTACACAGAGGTGGAGGCTGCACAGCATGGTAAATGGAGCAAATCTTCCTCACTTTTCTGCTCCAAAGTGGTTAATCTTAGAGTTATCTAAATTGTTTTTACATTCTTTTATTAAGAGATTTTCTATTCATTTTATATACCAACCACACATTCCTCTGTCCTTCCTCCTCCCACCCCCAGCCTTCCCCCCAAACCACCCCCCTTCCCACCTCCTCCAAGGCAAAGTCTTCCATGGGGGGAGTCAGCAGAGCCAGGTACATTCAGCTGAGGCAGGTCCAAGCCCCTCCTCCCTGCACCAAGGCTGCGCCAAGTGTCTCACCATAAGTTCTAGGCTCCTCTCCCTACTTATCTAAATTTCAGCTAATATTAGTAATAATTAGTTTTCCCCAAGATAATATTTTAGTTATTTCTTTGCAAATTTCATACAGTGTTCCCCAATCACACTCACTTCTCATTCCTCCCAGGTCTACCCTCCCACCTTTGTGCCCCCCCAAAGAAAAAAGAAAGAAAAATTATTTTTTAAGTTGAAAAATTTGCAGTCTTATTCTAGAATTCTCCTTTATTATAAATACTTTCATTATTCATTTTAGAAAATTTTGAATAATTACCTTTGAATGTGATATATGTGTTTTTCACATATTTCCGTGTATTTCAAGATATGACTTACACAGACTTTTCTTTCAAATTCTATTTTGTTACTAATTGAAACTTTTAGGACATATAATAAAATAATTTAGTAGCATTAAAAAAATAGGTGCCTATAGATTGAGCATACTATAACTTGTGCTTTAGAATTGTCATCTAATTAGAAATATTTTCAGAATAAAGCAGGCATAAGCATTTATGGAAAACATCTTATCTAGTGGAAGCTATATAATTAGTGTTGTATTGAAAATATATGTTTCAAAAATTAATAAAGTAACAACTCAATATAATATTGTAATTTAAATTTTATTATATTAATAAATTTTAATGTGTAAATCATTAATTTCCCTAATAAAATGAAAATTCAGAGAGAGACAGGAAGAGAGAGAGAGACCATAACTACATCACATACATACAAAATTGGAATAGTGTTAATTAACTTGTTATAAAAGTTATTTCTTATACTTACGTATTTAATATATATCAACATAGTATATAATTTTGAATATGTAATTTTACTTTTCAATTATAGTACAAGACTGCAAAAAATGTAAAAGAATGTAAATGACTCTTAGAATACGATTAGATCAAAACATGAAAAAAATAAATTGCTGTGTCATAATACCATGACAAAGGCAATTGATGAAAGAAAGCATTTAACTGGGCTTACAGTGTCGGAGGGTTAGAGTCCATGAGGGTGGGGCAAAAGCATGGAAGCAAGGAAGCCGGGGGTTCACATCTTGATCCCAAAACAGGAGACAGAGAAAGCACACTGGACATGGTGGGGCCTTTTGAAGCCTCAAAGCTTACTCCATGACACACTTTCTCCAAGGCCACACCTCCTAATCTTTCCCAAACAGTTCCACTAACCGGGAACCAAGCATTGAGGCATGCTCTTCAGGGGTAACTTTCATTCAAAGCACCACAATGCTTAAAGTTGAATTTTCAAAAATGACCTTCAGAAAGTAATGATCTAGATAAGCACAGTGTACGTAAACTTTGGGGTTTTTCAACAGGAAAGCTTGTGGAGCTACAGAGATACAGGGCACCACCTGAAGTAAATGTGCAACCAATGGAAGGGTTTTATAAAAATGTTGGCTCTAAGACAATCAACATTTCATTCTTGTCTAGCAATGTGACATGGTTTAGTCACATTGGCTTCTAGAAACTGCTGGAAGGGTACAATGTATTTTTATATATTTATGAGCTATTTGTGTTTTTTTTTTCTTCTTTGAAATACCTTTTTATGTCATAGTGACCTATCACTCACTTACTGATTCAGATTCATCATAATCATGATAGTCTCTTATCAGCTCTACATGATCCAAATGTTTTGCTTATATGACTTTTTCTTGTCCTTTTCTCTTTGTGGATTTTTTAATATAATAGATTCAGGCTTTAATTTTAACATAGTTCGGTTTATCAGTCTTTCCTATAATGACTTGTATTTCCTTCTCATTATGATTTGTATTTTGATGAACCCAGAGCTTATTGATTGTTTAGACTGGCTGATCATTAAGCTCCATGGATCTGTCCATTTCTATCCCTCATCCCAGTATAAGGGTTACAGGGGGTACAGATGTGCATCAACCAGCTTTTATGTGGATGTTGGGGGGATCTATATCAGGTCCTCACACCTGTGCATCAGGCAGGCACTTTACCAACAGAGCCCTCTCTCCGCCCTCTGAGTTCTCTACTGTTCTACATGTTTATAAGTCCATCTTCATCTAGTAAAATATGGTTTGGATTACTGAAAACTTTGAAAAAAGTTTTGAAATATTTTTCTCATATATGAGAAATTAATGTAAAAATAATGCTAGAAACATTTAAAAGGAGAAATATTCAGTTGGAAAATACAAATGAAAAGTAGTAAGAACATTTGTATCAGACAAAATAACATGCAAAACAGAAGCACAAAATAGAACAATTAGTCATCAAGATAAAACAGTCATAAGGAATTATGAAACAGACAGATACAGAGAGGAGGAAAGGGAAGATGGGGAAGAGCAAAGACAAATAATGTCAGGTAAACAACATTACACGTCAAGTTGGACATATGTATATAATATATTAAGGAATAAAGTGCATGATATTATATATTATTAACTATATAATGTATATAGAACAGATACTAAATGTTGACCCTCACCTATAAATACTGAGTCCATTTTTCAGGCAACACAAGAAAACATTATAAAATAATCAGCTTTAGCCTGCCCAAAATGTCTTGCAAATATAATAATGACCATAGTGTGTTTTAAAACTCAAAGTGTATCAGCAAATGAGCAAAACATGATTTCATTTAAAATTTACTTATCTATTTATTTATTATTTGCTGTGGGTGTTTTGTCTGCATGTTTGTCCATATAAATTACATGTGTGCCTTGTACCTGCAGAGGTCAGAAGAGGGTACTGGGTCTCCTGGAATGAGAGTTACACATGGTTATGAGCCACCATGTAGTACTGGGAACCAAATATGGGTCATTTGCAAGAGCAACAAGTACCCTTAACCACTGAGATGTCTTTCTAGCCACACATTCTTTCATTGTTGAAATAATGATAATATATAAGGAAAAATAATAATAATATATAAGGAAAATCAGGGAGTCAAGCCAAGCTGTGCTAATAGTATTTTTCATAGTATCCTTTTCATACTGGGAAAGGGTACTATGGTGATACTTTGTTTTGTTTTGTTTTTTAACCTGTCTTTGATTTTAAAATAACATTAATTAGAACATGATTTTGATAATACAAACTTATTTTTAAAATGAAAACAAAATATAGAAATTATATTTGAAAGTATGTATGACTATATTGATACTTTATTTAAAGAAAAATTCACAGATATCAATGCCTACATTGAGAATAAAGAAATCTAAAAAAATTTTCTAATGACCCTTGCAATTTTCCAAAAGATTGATTCTAGACTAACATGGCTGACAGCATATCACATCTGTTTCTACAACCAATACAAGTTCTCATAGTTTACACGGGGCACTTGACTTGGAATACATACGTTACGTTCTTCCTTAACTGCTTCCTCCAACTGAGCTGCAAATTGTGAGCAGCACACCAAGAATGAATTCATATCATCGCCAACCTTCCAGAAAGAACCACAAAACAGAGTCACTTTCAATTTTAGAACCCACCTGCATATCCACTTACTTCTTAATATATTTAACTGTGTTTTGAATGTATTTTAATTTTGTGTAATTTCTGTCCCTTCAAACATGGTGGCAAGAAACTATGTTTCACATGTTATCCAGAAAACCCTCCTAAAAATGAAATATGAAAGAAAGCACACCCTGGGGAGTGATACACACAATATCTTGTTGTTTTTCTATTGGCTTAGTGGATGCACCTGAATCTACTGATATTTTAACTACCATCTGAGGGTAATGACCCCACAGTCAGTACCCGGCTGCTGGATTTCTGGTCCCATCAGCACCAACTAGGTTGCAGTTGTGGCTGCCAAATGTAGGTTTTAACTAAGTCTCTATCATTCTATTTATCAATAAAGACTTGGGAGTCGGATGTTAGGTTTAAAACCTGATAGATCAGGGAAGCCAAGAAGCAACCAGCTGACTTTCCATTTTGACCAGAGACCCAGCAAGAAAAGTGTCTCTCCACTCATCCCAAACCAAAAAGACTGAATCTCTTAAATCCTTCCCTCCTCCTTCCTATGCGTCTCTCTATCTGTAGTCCTGGGTCCTCCGTACTTTCCGTGGCTAATTCTTGTCAACTAGTTGCTGGCTCTGCCTCCTGTTCCAAGGTTAATTTTATTAACATAGTCTCAGAGTTTCACAGTGTAATCAAATATCCCGTAACAAAACGTTTTCCTATTTTTATCTATACAACTGCAGAAACTCAGGCAGCCCATCCTTATACTCCTGTTTTTAGGACTGTCTAAAGAAAATAACTACTGTGTGTATATAATTGTACATGTTAGAAAATTAATGTAGGACTGTGGCTGATGATCAGTGGTAGAGCACTTACTTGTTCAGCAAACCCAAGGCCATGGGATCTAGCCCCAGCACCACAAAAATAGAAAAGAATGTAAACTACAACTATTGACTATAAGTATACTTGCCAAAATCTGTAGTCTTTCAGTGTAACCTATTAGCATCCAATCACCAATACAATGATTAAGTATTATCCAGTAGATATTTGCATATCAGAAAACCAACCCATGTTAAATCAACCTTAAACGCTTATTTCCAGCTGAGATTCTCACAGAAGAAATATCCACTGAACATTACACTCCTACCATAATCCATAGGAACAAAATGGATGAGGCATGCATATTATTCCAGCACTTGAAAGGCTTAGGTAATAGAGTCCAAGTTTCAGGCCAGCTTGGGCTACAGAGGGTATTCAAGGGAACTTAGTGAGGCCTTGTCTCAAAATTTTAAGGTACACTTGTGTATGTGTGCGTGTACCTGTGTGCATGTATGTCTTGCTACACATGTGGAGGTCTGAGAACAGGAGTTGGTTCTTCATGTGAGTTCCAAGGATTGAACTCAGGTCCACAGGCTTGGTGGCAAGCACCTTTACTCACTGACCATCTCGCTAGCCCTCAAAAATTTAAAGAAGTGGTAGAGTGTTGCTCAACCATACTTTAGGCCATGAGTTCAATCCTTAGTACCAAACAACAACAACAAAACAAAGAAAAAAACAACCCCCCCCCAAAAAAAACCAAAAACAAACAAAACATTGGGAGAATCATCAAGGAGAGGAGGAAAATGGACTAGAGAAGAGTTACCAGTCACAAATATAAAGACAGTTCATTCCATCACTCTTAATTGCCACAAAATAGAGACCAATTTGACAAGGTTTGTCATTTACCCAAATAAGAGCACCAGGCAGAAGAAAACAAGAGAGGTCAGCAGATATGCTGAGGAGTGATAATAATAACTTGTGTACTATGTAACTTTAGCTAGCTGAGAAAGGACACAAGGATAATTTGGGACACAAAATTGACAGGACCAATGGCCTTTAGGTCCTAGTGAAACTGAGGAACTTCTCTCATAATATTAAACACGCTACAGGGAACCAAAGAAGGTGACAGCTGGAGGTCAGGGTCCCTGAAATAAGTTCAGTGACTGACACCTTGTCGTCAGTGTTTGAGATGGAATAGAAGACTATTAGTGGAGTAATAAAATTCAGTGAAATGGAGCACCATATTACATGGACAGTTCTTCTACACAGATAAGGAAATCATCAAGGATTATGACAATGGATGTGAGAGAAGCTGATCACTACATGCATACTACTTGTTGAATATCGCACATTGATTCTTTCTTTTATACTAACAGAAGTTCATTTTTGTTGGGAATAGTAACATATAGCTATTACCACTGCTGCCGCTGCAGTCTTACAACAATGATCAAAATAGTCAGATATCCTGAAAGGTGCGACAGTGGCACTTGTATCTTGGGGTAACCCAGAGTCATATATTTGGACTTTAGGTCTTACAAGTAGAACAATGTAGATGAATTTCTAAACAGTCTTATTAAATAAAAAACATGGAGCCAAAAATTGGTTAAAGCCTGAGACAGAGATCAGAGGGTAGGACAAGCCACCAGCCAACCTTACCTCACTTCCTCAGCTTCCTCTGCCAGCGACTTCCTGTCTATCCAAGCTTAAATGCCTTTTCTCTTCTGTTCTCTCATTGGTTCTCTTAGACCAGCTACATCACTTCCTCTTCCTGCCCAGCTCTGTCAATTCCTGTTGGGCTGTACAGAACTCCAGACCTCTATGGTTGGTACTGGGATTAAAAGCATGTACTGTTTCCTAGTGTGGCCTTGAACACAGAGATCCTGTCTGCTAAGTGATAGGATTAAGGGTATGTGCTACCACTGCCTGACTTCTTGATTTACTTAAAATGACTTGCTATTTCCTCTGGTCTCCAGGCAAGCTTTATTTATTAAAGCACAAATAAAATATCACCACAGTTCAGCACAAATAAAATATCACCACCGAGCAGAATTCATGCCAAGCACTATAAAGCTACATAACTACCTGTGACTGGTGATGCCAAGGACCCTAGAGGAGAATGAGCTACTGTCACTTTCCTAAACCATTATAATGTCTAACTGCATTCTAATACATATCCTTACACACAGAGAGATGAAGTTCTCACCCCTCATCGAAGAAGCTTCTTTTTGTAGCAGATAGAGGACCACCACACAAACTCACAACTGTCCAGAATGCAAAGAGCAACTGACCATGAGGTGCTCGCCCCCACTCAATATGTCTACAGCACAACCACACAGAATAGCAATACATAAAGTAAAAAAATGCAAGTGCGAATGTATGGTTGAGTCAAACGTATGTAAAACAGGGCCAGCAAGATGGCTCAGCAGTTCAGAGTGCCTGGGGCGCTTGCAAAAGACCAGAATTAGTTCTCAGAAACTACTTGGGTGGTTCACAACCTCCTGACACTTTAGCTCCAATGTCCTTTTCTGGAATCTGCAAGCACTACCACACATGTGCACATTTACACATACAGAAAGGCACATACACATATAAATATAATTTAAAAGACACCTTAAAAAGTTAAAACAAGCAAAAAATGAAACCAAAACAAAACAAAAACAACCCACTGAATGAGAACCATGCTGTTATGTTAATAGCTACATTTCAGTAGTATGTACAAGAAAGATATTTGCTAAGCCTCAAATACCTTCTTTTTTTTCCACTTTAAAGGCTAGAAAACAGAGTATGATTTTAAATTGCATTTTATTATTTATCTGTATGTGGGAGGTTGGGGAGGGGGGCTCATGTTTGCCTGCAAAAGTATACCCGTAGAGGTCAGAGTATAACTCGCAAGGGTTGGCCCTCTCCCTCCACCATGTAGGTCTCAAGGATTGAACTCACGTTTATCAGGCTTGGTGGCAGGCACTTTTACCCACTGACCCATTTTCCTGGTGCAAGAATACTTTTTTTTATAGCCAATTCAAGCAAAGTAGCTAAGCTCATATTTAAAACTCAACACAGAGGCAAGATTGTAAAAACAGACTACAGATAGTTAAGAGAGGAGTTGGCAGAAGCTGGAAACATTAACACACTTCTGCCAAGTGTCACAAGAGGATCTTTGTATGGCTAGGGGTCCATTTGGATAGTGTGTGTTTATTCCAAAGGCAAGGGTTAAGCCCTTCCGGCATTGAATTTCTTTCATTAGCATTATGTACACGTACAGATAAAGACACGTCTTCCGCTTTGGGTTTCATGGGTGTTCTTTCCCCGTCTTCATCGACAGCTCCATATGTGTCTTCCAAAGCAGAAACCACCTTAGAAAAACGCAAACCAAGTTGAATGTGTCATTGGCAAGATGGTCAAACAATCACACTGTGATCGAATAGATGTCATTTTATTGCCAGAGGCAGGAAGGTCGACTTTCCGCCCCTTGACTCATCACGCATCATTAAGAAGATGCCAGCTCAACAGTGCTTAATCCTGCTTCCTAGCCATGGGATACCCCTAAACCCTTTCTTCTCTATGTGAAGAAGTAGCTAAAAGAGAAAAGGCGTGCCTGCAAATAGCTGAAGAAAGCAGAGTTTTCGTCAAAGTCTCTCTTTCCTCAGAATAAGGCATTAAAAAAGAAAAGAATAAAGAGCAGAAAGCAATAAACTTGAAAAGACATTCTCTGAGATAACAAACTGACCAGGAATCTTAGAAGCATGATGAACTGTAATTTTTATATTGGTGTCCTCCCTCCTTGTTCTCATTTAAAAGCCTATTTACAATTTGACTGTCGATCATTACGTACCAAGAAACTTAGAGAAACATTAAGTGCTATAATTCCTGAAGTGCGGACCAGAGTTACCACAGCTGGCATGAGATTTCAAGATGCCTATACCCACAAAGCCCTGCTTGCAAAGACAGCCTTGGCCTGGCAATTAGGAACTTTGCTTTCAGGAAGCTAGAAAGAAGGCTCTTTATCCCAGACAGTGTGCTTTACGCTGAACGGCTTTCCTTGGGATTCTGGAATTCTAATACATGTTTGACAGAGAACACTTGAGGTTCTCAGCCCTCTGGGTACTGAGTTTCCAATTACATCTTCGGGCACCCATTCTTCTTGAGTCATCATGATTCTTTGCTGGAGGAACTAAGCATGGCTCATACGACTTCAGAGAGCATTCAGAGCCTTGGCCCTGTTTTCCTTCTAATCTCCTCCACATGCGGGATGTAATAAATCTTATCAATGGTATAGTGATATATGGAGTCCAGCATAGCTACAGTGGATTCTTCTGCTACACAACAGCAAATCCCCCAGCTAGTGACCATCTTGGGAATTACCTCAGTAGGAGACACAACACATATCTTACCGTCTTCAGGTGTTTGGCAATCCTCCTGACCATTTCATCTTCTGATATTAAGTCCTTGGTCTTACTCGATGGTATTGGCAAGGCATACCGTACAATTGATTCTCCTGTGGGTGGAGACCTTAAGACCATTGGTTCAGTTTTATCATGTAGTGGCTTGGTATTACGTTTTTCTTTCAGCTTAGGTGATGAATTAAGTAGTCCTTTTTTAAAAGGTAGTTCTGGAACACTTGTCAATTTCTTATTAGTGGTTGATAGATGCTTTGCCCGTTTCATTTTTGTGCCTGATTTAGCTTCCAAACTACATGCGAAAAATTCAGTACCTCCCTGTGAACAAAACATTAAGAGATTCAAAGAAAAACCCCACACCATTCATTTAATCAACCAAGAAAATTAAGTTCTTCTAATGAAACTTACATACTACTCATGTTTTATCATTATGGTACTGTAGCAGACAGCTAAGATGACATTGTTATCGTGTGATTGTGAACAGTGCTGTACAGGCTCATGTACTGGGTATTTGTTTCCCAAATGATGGTATTATTATATTGTGAGGTGGCAGAAACTTTAGGAGGTGTGGCCTAGCTGAAGGATGTTGACAAGTGAATGCTAACTTTGAAGGCTTACACCTGGTCCCCAATTTCCTGTTTTCTGCTTCTGGTCACCAGTGTGACCAGCCTCATCCTCCACGTTTCCCATCATAAACTTTTGCTTTTTATAGATTCAGAAGCATAGAGCCAAGTGACTGTGGGTTGAACCCTCTGAATCTGTGAGCCAAGTAGGTCATTCCTTTTACTGGTACTCATGTCAGGCAATTTGTTATAGAAATGCCAAAGTAACTGAAGCATACACCAAACCTATTTCGGGAGGAGCTGCCATTATATGTTTGACTATTTTTAATGGCAAGTTAAATAAAACAATGGAAATATTTAAACTCAAGAATGGCAACCTAACAGCGAAAGACCCATTATTAAGCTAAAATGCACCCTTTACATACACCATCATTCCCATTTTGCATGTGATTAAACTGATCTCAGAGAACCTGATCACAGGACAACTCAAAAAGCTAGGAAGTGTTATAGTTGGAATTTCAATAAAGACCAATTTTTCTGTACATCTTGCTTCTTTTCTATACTATTTGTTCCAAGTGTTATCATCTATTTGTCTTTAAAATTTACAGCATTTTGTATGAGTGAGTGATGAAGTAAGTGAAAGTATTTCAGATCTGAAATTGCAACAGGATTATCAATTACTCCAGAGACTGTCAATCTATAAATTACAAAATAGAGGGGAGATCCTGACAATAAGCCAGAGAAATTTGGAAAAATGACCCAAGTCTGATTTGTGTATGTGAAATCTAGGAAGAAAGAAGGCTGCAGAGGCAGCAATAAAGCAATGTTCTCAGAGGAACTACAATTCTGTTCTTATTTTCCTATAAGTCATGTCAGTATGTACCATTATTCCCACAGCTGCACTGTGGTAAGGAAACACTGACTAGACAGGCCCACAATTTCATTCTTGTGCCTCTTTCTTCTCTGAAATCTGCTTAAGACTCAGAACAGTATCTCCTCCCCCCAAAAAATGTGAAAACCTGCCAGATCATGGAGACTGGATACACAGCAAAATTAAGATATAATAACTCGGCTTTGTGGCCTGACATTTACCACACATAGACAAGTGCCACCCCCACCTCAGTCAGAGTAAGTGCTGAAAGAATAGGCCCCAAGTGGAGGCTATGGTGGGAGTGGCCTGTGTGGGCTGAGTAGTTCTCAGGGCTGGAAGCCCCAAACTAGGAATGTGGTGGTCACCCCTCATCATTAGGAGTCCAAGCCTGGCTAGCAAGGCTAGCCAGGTACAGGATGGTTCATCTCAGCTTGGTGCTCTAAATTGGGCTCTTTTCAAACTCAGGAGAGTGGCCACAGAAAGATGATCAGCTCAAATCCCAAGCAGCTTCCTAGCCTCAGCATTTTCTGGGCACTCATGCCCATGTGGAATTGGAGCAGCTGGGAGGTCTCTCCTGCCACTGCTCAAGCCAGGAACTAGGGAGCTCCCACTGCCTGCTCTGCAACCCCTCCTCTTTCCCATTCAAGAGCAAGCTTCTTTCCCCCCTCCACTGAAGTCCTAGCTCTACAGTCCTAAGTGTGTCCCAAAACACTCCCAGGAAGACAAGACTGAGACTTTCATTCTCGATTTAGCTCTTTGCCCCTTAGTAGATCCTCTCCTCTTAACGTCATACTAAGGGATTTATCAATTAGGATCACCAGCTCTCGGACCATCTCCATGTGACTTCCCCACTCGTCTGAGCTCCAGCTTCCCTGGGTTCCATTTGCCAGCTCCTAAGGGATCTAGTGGATCTCAACCCAGAATGGGAGTGATCAGAGGGATCCAATTCAGGATTTTCCCTACTGGAATCCAAGTCGGCAAATAATTGGGTGTGAGGTATGAACCTGGCATCTCTACTCACCTTGAATAGGAAGGTTAAAAAAAAAATCACAGAGAGCTCACTGCAATCTGCTTGCCTACAGGGCAGCTGGAGAAACCCAAGAAAGCAACACTTTGTTTAACACTGAGCCTTTGGACTTAGGCTCCAGTACAACTCAGAGGAGCAGGAGGATTCCATGCAACCAAAAGCCATTCTTTTACCAAGGAATACCACTTACGGTGGTGCTGCAAGATCCGTTATCCCCTCATGTTCTCATCATCTTAGAATCCAGGCCTGTGTCATGTGCCGTGTTGGCTTGATGTGAATGTGCTTTGCTCTCAAGGAGGATCTGGATGCCTTCAAGGAAGAATTAGAGCAACAAAATCTAATCAGAAAGGCTCACTCCAGGACATGCCCAAAACATAATGAAGGACTGGAGCAAATAAACACAACTTGAGAAGGTAGATCCCTTGAGAAGGAAGCTGGGCTCTGTTACAGTCAGGATCAACATCACAGAGTCAAGTAAGCAGATATGTCCGTTGACTTCTGAAGTAGACACCTCAAAACCAATGCTACCTTAGATGTACACTTCGCTTGCCTCCCACTGTAGAGGGACTTCAGAAGAGTACAGTTTCCATTGGCAATGTCTTAAACAGTGTTCATCTTGCTGTGGAGGCAATATGGAAAGCTGGATGTATGGCAGACTGATACAGAGAGTAATGTAAGTAACTAGATTATCCCATCACCTTCAGCCACACCCGAATTTGGCAATAAAGTCCCAGGTGACAAGGCGGCTTTGGCCTGGGAGCTGTAAATAATGCTGGGTGGACAGTGCCAGCTCCAGGACTAGATTTTGGTTCTTTGTTCCTAGTCATTTTGTTGTACCCAGAAAAACCAAGAGACCCCAAAACCACCAAGAGACCGAATCCAATGCAAAAGCAAAGAGTGTTTTTACTATTACAAATTAACTTGGGGCTCTCCATCCGTCTGATGCTGCAGCAGAGCAGGAGAGACACCGAGTAGCAATGGGGCAGGGTTTTTAAAGCAAGGGGGGCCTGGAGTCTACAGACTACATAGGAACAGACTCATGATTGGTTTATGGGAGTGGCAATCATGTTAGTAACTTTTAATTGGCTAGGGTTAGTTGGAGGTTACAGTAACCATTTTGGGGCAGGCCTGGACAAGTCCCAGGCTCTGTCCTTGAGTTACCATGGAGGTTGGCTGACCTAGCATGTACTGACTGTGGGGGCTGGCTCAGTGGCCCAGGCTCTCACATTGACCCATGCACTTAGCTCTAAGTTGGTGAGGGGTCCCAGACAGTATACAATTTGCTGAACCTTGAGCAGTCAGAGTATGTGCAGAAAGGGAGCTACTGCAAGGACTTGTCTTTTGTTCATGGCCTTCCCAGAAACTGCTTGCTCAAGTCTCAGGAAACTGAAATTGAGGCCTGATCTCTGAGAGACGACTGAGCAGCCTGTTATGGTGTCTGCTTGGTCCTTTGCATTGAATCCCAATCTGGGAACCACAGAAATCTTGTTGGTATTTTTCTAAAATCTCTTTCAAAATTTTTAAGTATAAAAAGTATTCTGTGGAGAGCTACGTTTTCCCTTTGTATGTGCTCCAGTGGTTCTCAGCCTTCCTAATGCTGTGGCCCTTTAATACAGTTCCTCATGTTGTGGTGACCCCCAACCATAGAAGTATTTTTGTTGCTATTTCATAACTGTAATTTTGCAACTGGTATGAATCATAAAGTAAATATCTGATATACAGGATATCTCACATATGACCCCTGTGAAAGAGTAGTTCGACCCCCAAAAGGGATTGTGACCTACAGGTTGAGAACCATTGTGCTAGACTGTGTCTCCACTCCACCTGCACAGAAAGAACAAGACACGTAGCCGCGACACAATGTTTGGTCCAGTTTATCCTGACAGATATGGATGCTGTCTAGTAGCTTTAAACCTTTAAAGGCTATTGTTTTTCTTTATAAAACATTCAACTTGGTGTTGTCTAATTTTAATTTTTTATAGAAATATTAAAATTTAATGGTTTCCCGTGAGAGTGTCTACATTTCTCCTTTATAAAATTTTTGCCTTAATATTGACCTTGTCCACCTGTGCTATTTCACTTTGTTGAAGGCTAAATGATAGTTTAAAATCATGAAGATAATTCCTGCTCTTCTAGCTGCTTTCTACACTACACTCCCACCTTTAATATATACCATTTCAGATGTAACAATTTCAGAATCTAACAATTGACTGAGAATGAGAATAAACCAGTAACTAGTAATGTACAAAGGTTAGACTAACCACAGTAGCAAATACATATGATTCCTGTATTTGGGAGGCTGAGGTGGGAGGATCATGTGTCGGAGGCCACCTCATACATAGATGAAAGAGTAAAGAAGAGGAGGAGGAAGAGGAGGATGGGGAGGAGGAGCAGAAACAACAGCAGCAATACCAAAGCTGACAGAAGAGTCACAGCACTCACAATACTCTGGAGTAGGTGAGATGCCATCAATCCTGTCAAGGATTAAATGTTAGCACCAGTTTTGAAAAGTACAAATAACTAGTATAAGGGCGGCACCAATTGGACTTGATTGGGTTTTTTAAAAGAGGACACAAGTTAGGGGTTTAGGGAAGGGGAGATGTAGCTGGGAGAAGTTAAGGATTGAAGATGATAAAAATACAGTGTATAGAATTCTCAAAGAACTAATACTAATTAAAAACAACAAAATAGAGAGAAAATTTTATATTATGCATATGTACAAAGTAAAGACAGAAAATATAATGCTATATTGGCTAGAACATAGCAAATATGACTCAGGTTTGGGGAGCCACCATCTAGTGTTAAGAGGGTCATTCAATGTATTTTTAAGAGCTTGATAACATTTTTTTAATTTGCCAGAAACGGAAAAAGTTAATTGTATCTTGTTTACATATGAATGTCAAATGTCAACATCAGCGAACATAGCAAACTATCTTATCAACCAGAACACAAATTAATGAAAGTTAGTAATGGCATTCAGCTGGACAATGTGCAGAGAGTGAGAGAGCCTGGAAAATTCATCCCTAATTGGATGTCTCAATCAAACCCCTCCCCTCAGGGCTCAGTGAATCCTAGGGAAGAGGAAGCCGAAAGATTTTCAGATCCTGGGGGATGGAGGACACCAAGAAAACAAGGCTTCCTAAACACAGCAGGACTGACACACATATGAACTCATACAGACTGAGGCAGCGTGCGTAAGCCTGCATGGATCTGTGCTAGACAGGACCCAGTGCTGACAGGGGAAGTGGACAGGAGCCCCCATCACAAATCCAGAAGTCTCTCCCATTGATAATTGCTCACAAATGAAAAGCTAGTTTCCTCTTGTAGCGTCTCACTTACTCCAGGGCAGGCCCAATGCCTGAAGTAGGTGGCCAACACAAGAAGAACTCAATGGCATTTTTGGAGGTTCTTTGAATATTTTGTTAGGGCTTTTTCTCTTTTTTTCTCTTATAGGACCTTTGAGTATGTGCCATGTTTCCAGGTTTGTGTTTTTATGGGAGGGATTTCTCTGAGTGTGAATGTGGATGTTTCTACATCTGTGCTTTTCTAGTGCTTTTTCTTAACCTCTTTTTCTTGTTTGTTTGTTTTGTCTTATTTTGCTTATTTTATATTATTCTATTTTTTATTTTACTTTTTAGGGGCCTATTTTCTTGCTAATGAAAGAGAGCAAGAGATGATGTGGATTTGGGGAGGTGGGAGGTGGGAGGGTCTGGGAGGAGTTAGGGGAGGGAAAACCATAATCAGAATATATTGTATGGGAAAAAAACCCCAATTTTCATTAAAACTTTAGTGATGACATAAAATAAACCATTTTAATAAAGGTTTTACAGACCCAGTTCCTCAAATATGTTGGGCATGATTTCTAATGTAAGCAGTAAATACTTATTGATACAATGGTGGATTTAAAAAGGCCCGCCCTTTTCTGAATAGAAATAGAGGAGAGGTGGATGGATGGGGCAGAGGGGAGGTTGTGGGGGGGGCACTGGGAGGAGAGCAGAGAGGGAAACTGTGGTCAGGATATAAAAAAATAAAAATTAAAAATAAAAAATCAAATAGTTTTACTTGTGAGCTTTAATTAGTACTTTAGCCAACAGAAGACATTTCTAGTAGAAGGTCTAAGAGACACCTTATAAAAAATTTCAGTGTGCACACCCAGAGACAGAGATGGATATGCTTTTCAAATATGTGTGAACAAAATGTGGAAGTCCAGTGTCTGGAACATGAAAGACTCCAGTCCCTACTTGTCTTAAATCTCCTAGAGAACTGTCAGAGAGGAAGCAGAAGAAGTATAAATATGAGAACGCTAGAGAAATTTAGCTATGCTAGGGACTAAATGCTCTCTTTCTAGAGGAAATGAGACCAAGGGGAGTTTCCTAAGGAGAAATAGTCAAAGTTCACATGTCGTTATGGGTTGAAATGTCCTCTTATCCAAATACATTCAGAACCTGTAAATGTGACCATGTTTGCAATCAAGGTCTCTTTGCAGATGTCATTAGGTTAGATTCGTGTTAGACCACAACAAGCCTCAACTCAGGGTCTTACAGGACACAGGCACACAGAGAAGAGAGTGTCCCTGGATGTGGTGCAGATACTGGAGTGACGTGTGTACAAGACAAAGGACAGTGATGATTGCACACAAGCAGCAGACGTGAGCAGAGCAGTACACACTCAGTCTCCCTAAGACTCTCCAGGAGGAATCCGCCCCGGAACCACATTGACTTTTGAGCTTCTAGCCCCAGAACTGGGGGTGATAAACTTCCATTGCAAGCCACAAAGACAACCCTACCTTGTTACACTCACCTCAGGAAACATACACAAAGTGATGGGAATCAACCAATGGAAAACAGCGTCTGACTGGCAGAGATCCAGCTGCTGAACAAATACCCCTGAGAAACAAGAAAGGGTCTTAAATATGGCAGCGTGCTTCAGACAGATACAAAAAATTTTGTTCATGGTAACAAGCGGTGGGGCAAACCTGTGGATTACTAAGAGATGAGTAAGAGAAAGGTCACAGCACTTACTTGGTGATCTGAAACAGGCCCTAACAAATGCGTCTTTGAAGTTCCAATAAATACAAAAGTTGTAACCCTCCTTATAACAGCCAAGGAAGTGGCTTTCACATCACCGTTCATTGGTTTGTCATTTCCCACCGTTATAACAGACATTTAGTGATTTTACTTCTCCAGATTAATTTATTCATTTCAAACCTAAAATACTGTGCACAAAAATGTGACGGGGTCCGGAGGGGCCATTTTGGGAAAACGGTGGATTGCGTTTCATTCAGCAGCCCGAGGAACCAGCTGCACTGGTGGGCAGTTGTGCATCAGAAGTCATCGGCAAGGATGCTCTTGCCAAAGCGCCTGATGCGCACCTTTATATTTCTGGAAGGCAGCACCTCCCACCTGCTCCCCGCTTAGAGGTGTACCTGCTGAGACTGTTGGAGGTTGGCTTACTGGGTGGCTTGGCTTTGAGGAGGCAGGCTGTAAGGTGAGAATCTATTTGCCTGAGAAAGTTGTAAATTCCGAGTCTCCTAGACCTCTTTGGAAGAAGCCAGTAAACTCCCCAGACAACAGCACTGCCCCAATACAAACAGACATTTGTGCTGAAAGGGAAAGGTGGGCCTTTGCGCCCAGGGTGGTAACAACCGACCACAGGGCGCGCGCCTGGCCCACCCTGATCCCTTGCACCCAGGGAAGCAAAAAAAAACGACCACAGGGAACGGCGCGTGACGCTCGACTCATCAGGATCTCTCATGCCCACAAAATGCAGCAAAGACCACAGGACCGAGGCCACTGGCTCCAGCTCTGGCACTTAGTGCCCTAAGCAGTTACAAGGAGCTGTGGTGGGTACCAGAAATCATGGAAACCTAGAACACCTTCAGATGTTAAAAAAGCCAACGGAGACCCTGTGGGTGCCCTGATAGCAAACAAGGAGCAGTGGTTTTTCCAGAGTGGAAGAGGAGAGAGACAGAAAGCTACAGGTTTTCACAGAAAATAAAGCAAATACGTAAAAACCGAAGTAAATAAAATACGTTGAGCTGTACTAAATGAGAGGCGAGTCATTAAGCAGTTTCCGGTGCTAATGACTGACATCAAGAGTAGCCGTGAAGTTGCAATGCCATTACAGAACTGTAGGTACATACCTTTAATGGTTTCTGATATTACAGAAATGAAGAGACTATTTTGTTTATGTGCAATGGAAAATGAACAGAGAAGGGATCCTTTTGGAATCTGAGTCTGAGGTACTAACAGTGTCACTGACTTGGATTGTGTGCTGATAAATATTTGTTGATGCATAAATAAGCAGATACTTATGCCTGCTAAAGTATGTTAGGTAAAGAAATATCCAATTTATTGAAGTTGTCTGTGTAGAAAGTTTTATTTTTCAAGAATCTTCGGAAGATTCACAGGTGGATAGTGATCATTTGTAACCACAAATGTAGCAATACAGCAGGTTTATCTATTTTTATAAAGCTTAAAATACTTGACGATACATATTATTTGCAAAGCATATTACAAAACACATGAAAAGGACCTAGAGTTTCTGGGTTTAAAGTCTGGTGGCGAGGGGGAGTTAACTTGGCTATTCCATGCCTCATTCTGTGGATGTTAGTTTTGAGAAAGGATAAAAAGAGTTGCAACTGTGTGTTAGAATAATGTACAGCAACTGGGTAGCAGGTTCTGAGAAAGTGAACTCCTAACATCATTAAAGAAGCCTTTGCCCTGTAGGACTTCAGCTGTATTTTCTAAAAGAGCTTTTTTGCCCACAAAAATACAATTTTGTTGAAAATGACAATAAGAAGACATGTTGGCATGTTTCCCTCTACTGAATAATGAAAATAGCATTGTTTATCCTTCTGCTTTGACTTACAGGAATTTGTTAAACTATGCTAGGTATGGTAAGTCATGCCTGATATCTCAGCATTCAGGAGGCTGAAGCAGGAGAATTTCCATGAGTTTGAGGCTAGCCTAAGCTACGTAATAAGTTCAAAGCTAGCACTGGATGCAGAGTATAATCTAATCTCAAAAGACCAAGCCAATTTTTAAAATTGTCAATGATGTTATTGGTGATATTAATTGTTCTGAGCTTACTCTATAGTTGGCAAGCCCTGTATAACTCACTATTAATTCAGCATATATACATATATAAAATTCATCATCATCAAACCCTAACAAGGAAGGAGAGTAAGCACAAGTATAAACACAAAGCTTTCAGGTTAAGGTATAGCCAGTGAAGGGGAAAACAATAGACTTCCCTTTCTATACAATGATAAATAACAACTCTCATGAAATCTACAAGTCAAAGTATGTAACAGTAAATCAATAAAGGATCTTAACTAAACAGAGCAATGACATCCAGCACACTGCCCCGCACCCTCCTCACCTGTCACTGTATAAACACGTGAAACCAGACAAACTGTGACAAGGTAAGCATGAGGGAAGGGCGCGTGAGAACTAAAGCGCATGGGTTGGGCCCAGATTCCACCCTGATGAACACCTGGAGCCAATTCCATCACCATCAATAGATCAGTTGTACTAGCTGCCTCTACAAAGTCCGCCATTTAGGTACCAAATGTAAAGTTCCATTTTGCTTCGCGTTTGCTGTGATGAACATAAACACCACGATCAAAAACAGCCTGGGGAGGAAAGGGTCTATTTGGCTCGTCGGCGTCGGCGTCGAGTGAAGGAGGCCAAGGCAGGAACTCAAGGCAGGAATATGGAGGCAGAGACTGAAGCTTCCCCCATGGCTTGCTCAGCTACCTTCCTCACACAACCCAGGACCACTTGTGGGTGCTGATAACAGTGGGGTAGGGCCTTTTACATCAATGAGCAACTAAGGAGATGCTGCACAGACAGGCCCAACTGGTGGAGACAATTCCTCTTTGAGGTTCCCTCTTCCAGAGTATACCAAGTGGACAACAGAAGCTAACTATGGCAATCATTGGGTAGAAATAAACTCCTTGTCATTCTAGACACATGAATATGAAGGGAAACTTTGTGGTATAAAACAAATATTAAATCTACTCTCTGAATAATAAATTAACCAGAACAAGTCTAGCCTAAAAGAATAAACTATGTATCACCAGTTGAGCCACCTCTGAACAATGACACTAGTCTGGTGACAGCCACTTATCCACATGTGAATTTTATTTAGGCTTTAAATTTACACAAAGAAATCTTAACTGTACTGTGTACTTAAAACTTAGCCTAAAGAGAGACAGCCTTTACTGACAGTTGGTGTCTGCCAGGAGAGGAAGAGTCAGTTTTCTTTACGGTGTGGCAACTGGTAGGTACACCATGCCCCAGTGAATGGCCTCACATCCATAAATATTGGTAGCACAAATTGGACTTGGTGAGGTATTAAAAAATAAAGAGTACTGAAGTTGTGGTGGGAGGTGGCTGGTAGACATGGGGAGAGCTGGGATGAGTGGAGGGGTGAATATGACCAAAACACACTTACTTGACACACACACACACACACAAAATTAATAAAATAAATTTTAAAACAAATTCATTATGGTATTTATGATTCAAAAAGAAAGACAGCTCTTAGAACAGGGTGCATCCTTACACAGGGAGTGGACATTCACAGCAGGGTTCATCCTTATACAGGGGGTGGACATTAACAGTAGGGTGCATCCTTATACAGGGAGTGGACATTCACAGTAGGGTCCATCCTTATACAGGGAGTGGACATTCAGTGTAGGTGCACCCTTATACAGGGAGTGGACATTCAGTGTAGGGTGCACCCTTACAAAGGGAGTGGACATTCACAGTAGTATGCACCCTTATACAGAGAGTGGACATTCAGTGTAGGGTGCACCCTTATACAGGGGATGGACATTCACAGTAGGGTGCATCCTTACACAGGGAGTGGACATTCACAGTAGGGTGCATCCTTACACAG